>JAODAL010005679.1:0-140870 GCA_025379985.1 Phyllomedusa bahiana | reverse complement strand
AGGCTTTTCTGTGAGGTTTTTGTGATTTTTGCTTATTTTGTATTTTATGTGATTGGTATTATCTAACCCAGTTAAAGGGGTTTTGCCACAATGTAATGTTGACGTGGGATCCTCCAAAATGGGTATTTAATCACTTTTCTAAATATATGTGATTACAAAACGTGAAAGCTACAGCATTGCTCAGTCCCCCTTAGTTTCCTGACAGTTTACATTAGACACGACCAGGAGCTTATCTGATGACAGGGAACATGAAGGAGCTTGCAAGGGGCTGGGGAGAACGTGCAGTGAATGAGTCGGTCTGCTATATAGAGAATCCACTGTTGTAATGTTATTATTTGAGTAAACTTTTGAAACGCTCCCTGCTTCCTCGCTCTCTGCTCACCCCCTCCCTCTCACCCCTGCAGCTGTTCATGACTCCCCTGAGCTGATAAGAGGTAACGAACTCACTTTGTGGCAAAACCCCTTTAAGGTATAGGGTTCTCCATTCCAGGCTACTTGTTTTAAAGCACTGAATTATAGTCCGTTTTAACCCGTCCATATACAAAAAGTTTCCCTTGGGCCTTAAAGGGTTGTCTCACACTACAAAGATTAGCTTTCAACAAGTAGGGAATGTTAAATCAAGAATATTTTTCTAAATACATTCCTGTTTAGATACTACCTTGGTCAGGAAATAAGAGAGATTGTATCTGTTCTGAGTGCACACAGGTTTCTCTGGTTATCATCCTGCTCTCCCTTCGTCTCGTCAGTCTGTGGGTGGTGCTATAGCAGTGATTAGCACATTTGGCTTCTCTGGAACTAGCTGAGACATTACAAAGGCAAAGTGCAATAGAGTTGATCTTCAGTAAACTGTACTAGTGCTCGTGGAATGAAAACAATTGCTTATCTGTAAAGCTAATCTTGTTAGAGATAATTAGTCTGCTAGAAGTAAGCTTCTCAGACCATGGTGATATCACTCTCTGCTCTAAGCAGATTGCAAAGTGATGGTCAGGTAACCCTAGAAATCTACGTGTAATCAGAGCAGATAACATTATTATCTCCTGACTAAAATCAAAAGACCAGTGTGTGTAGAAAAAGTCTTCATTTACATTTCCCTACATGTTGAAAGCTTATCTTTTGTAGTAAGAAAAATCCCTTTAAAGGGGTTGTCTCACTACATTGATTTGTCCTGTTTTCAGGGGTGTGTTTACTGGCTTCCACTAGGCTGCAGTAGAAGCCAGGTCTGTAGCTATAGCAACCAGTGCCAGCAGCCTATCAGGAGAGATCAAACAGGTCTGTAGCTATAGTGACCTGAGGAGCTGATGCAGCCCATACAAGAGGGGATATCTAGGAATAGGTAGGACACTATTAATGGACATATATTGCAAAGTGACTTGTTTTTGCTAGATCTTTAACAAATAAAGCAGCAATCCCTGTAGTGAGACAACCCCTTTAACTTTTACCGGAATAGTTTCAAATAGTAAGTTTTACTTTAGCTAGATATAGATTATATATATCCTCTTTTATTGGTTCCAGTTTTTAAGAGGGATTGTTGATGTTCACCATAGTCGTGAACCGAGTGCTGCCGAACCAAAACATTGAGGTAGATTTAGGTTTTTCTCTGGAAAATTATAACTTGAGGGCTCTAACCGGATATTTGGTCATTGGAAACCTAAAGGTCTGATATAACCTGTAAAGTTCTTGATACACCAAGACTGGTTCCTTTCTACCTTAAAGGGGTTGTCTCACTACATTGATTCCTCTTGCCTCAGTCCTGTTTTCTTGGTTTCACTTTGAATTCAGGAACGTGTTTACTGGTCTGTAGCTATAGCAACCAGTGCTGGCAGCCTATCAGGATAGATCAAACAGGACTGTAGCTATAGTAACCAGTGCTGCCAGACTATCAGGATAGATCAAACAGGTCTGTAGCTATAGCAACCTGAGGAGCTGATGCAGCCCATACAAGAGGGGATATCTCAGAATAGGTAGGACACCGGTAATGGACACATATTGCAAAGTGATTTGTTTTTGCAAGATCTTTAACATAAAAAGCAGCAATCCTTGTAGTGAGACAACCCCTTTAAAGGTGTATTCCCACTTTAGATATTGATAGTAATTCCATAAGTGATGTCTAATAGATGATGGTATCACCTTCTGGACCCATCTCCAAAACTGAGCTTTCTTGACTCAACTGAGCTGGCTGCTGTGTATGGGAATTCATAGAGTATGCCATAAATATCTAACAGCACAATGCTCCTTTAATAGTCTATCACTAAAAACTTTCCTAAACAGGGGACTCAAATATCTCGAAATTACACATCGGTGGATAAAATATTAAAAAGAAATCCACTAGCCCAGAAGTCACTTTGGATGTAATTGTATCCCTGATAACCGGTAGGATTTATGGTCTGTAGCTTTCATTGTGGTGAGGCTCAGACATTACTTATCGGGTATATCGATGATTAATTTCCTTGTGATTTAAACTCCTATTAACCAGCTCTCAGCCCGGCCTGATTTATTTGATATTGTGAATGTTTTTTGTACCTTGGAGCCGTATATTACTGATCGGGTATGTGGCTTCCGTGCACAGTGATTTTGGGATCTTCAGCCTTGTGTGCCCTGTATTTTATTTTTTTGATGTGCACATATGTTGAGTGGTTGGTTGATTATATTGAGTCAATGTGCTAGACTGAGCTTGTGGAGAAGGGAAAAGTAAAACTTCTGGGAGTAAGTAATGAGCTTTGAACGTTTGTATGTCTTTGTATCTCACTTGTGTTGAATATTCAGAATAAGAAACACATGGCTGCTTTTTCCCAGAAACAGTGTCTACCCTCTCCATGTTTTTTTCTTTTTTTGGTCTGAACCGCTTAGTTCATTGAAGGGGTGTTCCCACCCTGTGCTTTGGTTGCATCTGTGTATGATATGTCATCATAGTGTGATAGGTGCAGGTCCTACATGGTTCTCTGGAATGGGGCCCCGAAAGTCTCTGCCCAGAATGGAGAACCGGTTACGCTTGCGCATGACTCTATTCTGTTCTTTGGGGGTTCCCCGTACAGGGGGGCGCTGTGTTCTCTCCATTCTGTTCTATGGGAGTTCCCAGTACAGGGGAGCGCTGTGTTCTCTCCATTCTGTTCTATGGGAGTTCCCAGTACAGGGGAGCGCTGTGTTCTCTCCATTCTGTTCTATGGGAGTTCCCAGTACAGGGAAGCGCTGTGTTCTCTACGTTCTGCTCTATGGGAGTTCCCAATACAGGGAAGCGCTGTGTTCTCCATTCTGTTCTATGGAAGTTTCCAGTACAGGGGAGAGCTGTGTTCTCTCCATTCTGCTCTATGGGAGTTCCCAGTACAGGGGAGTGGAATGTTCGGTTGTACTGAGAACTCCTATAGAACAGAATGGAGAGTCGTGCACAACCGTAACCGGTTCTCCGTTCGAGGAGCCATTATGTCCATCCTCTCTATCAGAATTTAATAGCATATCCTATTGCTATGTCACCATCAAAGTGCATGGCGGGAACACCCTTTTAAAGTAAATGGGGCTAAACTGCAATTTCCGATATAAAACCATGGTTCGGTGTGGTGCTGTATCTGAAGGAGAGCCATGTTTTTCTGATCCTTGATGACTCTTAGGCTATGTTCACACGGCTTAAAATGGGATGCATCTCGGCCCCGTATTTCGCGCCGTACTGCGTGAATTACGTGGTGAGATACGTCGCGGCGTATATCCGCCGTGAATAATTAAGGTCTATGGAGCCGGCGGGCTGCCGCCCCCGCCCCCGATCCCGAGCACACGGCGTAATTGCGGGCGAAATACGTCCCGCAATTACGCCGTGTGAACATAGCATTACTGCAGTAATTTGTTTACATTGACTATTACCAGCTGAACACCACTGCAGTAACTATGTATATGTAGCATAAGGAGTATTATGTCCTCTCTATCTGTCTTCTTCAAGTACCCCATTGGTGTACTTTCCAGTGTGTGGAACTTTAAGTTGTGAAGCAAATACTTGACTTCCTGTCTCAGTGACCACTATTTGCATACATGGGATTATGTGTGCTGAGATGGTCACACAAGTCCTTTCCATTGTAGGCTGTTCAGACATGGTTACAAGTGGTATTGAAGGTGGAAAGCGGACATTCCTTGAAAAATACCTGGTTAAAAGTTGGGTGTTTTTGAAGAACTGGTACCTTGTAGTCATATGGTAAGAACTTTCCTGTTATGGCTTTGTGGGGCCATTTTGTAGGATTTTTTTCTATGTTCGAGACTACAGTGAAATTTCTCTCATCACATTGCACTTGCTGAGCCTCATAGAGTCAGGTACTAAGTGGTTAACAGAAGAGGACTTTACTGTGAGATGGGGGTGTGTCTCTGTTCTGGAATTTTTATCCATCTTTTCATATTTTATGGCCAAATCCCGTTTTTGGATATGTTGTCTGTCCAAGTAATTTCTTGTAGGAGGCTTGCAGCTCGTGATCCTTCATCTTCTAGTTCCAATGTAGCCAGGGGAGCCCAGCTTCCTCTTTCTTTTTATGTAGACTTGCAAGTAAGTGCCTACGACTTTAGATATGCTTCCTGCCCTCGGCTTCTCTTGTAACGTCAGGTCATTTCTCCCATCAGAAGCTCAACATGAACCTGTCTTAGCTTCTTATCACACCTAATTCCTGTATGGATATTGTATGGACTTGGAATATCAATGGTTGAGGCAGATGAATGGTATTGGGTCTGGATTAATAGACTGTTTGCTGAATGAGAACTTAAGGAAGGTGTTTGGGCTACAGAACTTCAATGCATATCCATAAATGTCCAGCAGGCCGTTTCTTTTTGACTGAAGACCCCACATGGCCAGATCTCCCATTTGTCTCATCTCCTGCCGCCTAGTATAAAATGGGGATCTTACCTGACATTTCTGGTATATGCCATTGATGTCTGTGGTCAGAATACCACTTCCTAAGGTCATCGGGTGCCTGTGTCGGAGGCCAGTTTGAGCCGTAGCTATTGGGCTTTGAGAGGTCCATACATCCCATGGGCCTGAGTTCCCGGACGCAAGGAGACGTGGTCTGCCTCTGCGCCATAGGCAACTAACCACTCCTGTAACCATATGTACATCCCGTTGTGTTAATATTTATTGTTTTTGCCTGTTATTTTTGTGTTCTTGCCTTGTAAATGTGCCATCGAGGGACATTCAAACCCCGCAAGTCTACTGAAGACCAAAAGCAATATGATGGGCACAGCGCTCAGTCTACAGGATGAGGTTTCTTAATACCTGAGATTATAAAATTGGTGCAAAAATGAACCTATACTGTAGTATAAAACAAATGTTCTAAGCCTCGAATGATCACCATGATGACCCCAGTGGTCACCCGCAATACTTGAAATAATCAATATTCCTTCAGAACCTATATAGAAGCCACCATAATTCTTCAGCCGTTTCTCCTTATTGCAGGCTTGTCTTTTGGGGTGTGAGGAACGGTGTTACACGTTATTGAGGCTGCCCGTAGTCAAGAGGCTTCACCACACTGATAGTAATGTTCATTTAGGTTCATGTTGGTAAGTGATGACTCTGGGACAGGTCAACACGGGGAACGTTAGGTCGTTCATAGTATTCGTAAAGACTGTCGAAACATTGGCCTGGAGTAAGGGGGGTATCCCGTTGATTATTAGAACTTCATGATGATATTAATGCCTCTGGTTGACCCCCATCATGAATCCACCTCTTGTACATACTCCTCTCCCCCGCTTCGTATACTAGACACATCACATACAGGAATGTACGTTACGTCCCAACAGCAAAGCGACCCTTCCCCAAATAACCCACTTCCACCCTCCGCAAACTGGATGCTGCTTTATAATGCAAAACACTTGTCTGAAAGCTACGAAAAGACAACTCCTGAGTGAAAATAAAAAATAAAATAAAAACAATAAAAAAAATTCAAAAGCTAAGCTGAATTTATAAACCTTGTTGCATATGAGCCAAAAGTGCAAAAAGCTCTATTTACAACCTATCCTGCCACTCATTATAAATATAAATATATATATATGAATATATTAAGATCACACTGTTCTACAAAATCGTGTATTTGTATTTTTGTGTACGTACAATTTTCTGCTAAGCAGAAGGAGGATGTAGTATAGGATGAGCGTCGGAAATTTAAATAAAAGGCTTTTTTTATTTTACATTTTTTTTTTATATTTTTTTTTTTAAATCTTTTGTCACTTGTGTTCTCTAATCCCATTGCTGTAAAATAAAAAAAAGGAGGCTGAGAGGTCTACAGAGCAGCATCGGGGGGGTTAGATACAGTATCAAACTGCCTGTCTTGTCTTATGTGTATAACACTGTTTTCCAAGGTGCAGTATCTCTCTCCTTCTATAGGGGTTGGTTTCCTGAACGATGGTGGACTTCAAAAATTTTACCACCATAGACCTTCAATGGGAGCAAGTTTTTTGATCAAATTCTTATTTAGATTAGAGGTGGTCGCCTCATTTAAAAAAAAAAAAAAAAAAAAGGTTTTAACTTATTTGAAACAGCTAATGTATTCTTCGGGGTGATGGGAAGAAGCCTCCCAGTGCTATTTCACACTTAAGGTTGATGACTTTGCCGAATTCTAAGGTTGCCTCTTTGAACAAGATCTGTCAATTGAATTGAGGGTAACCCCTTTACAGAGTCAAACCTTTACATCGAGGACCTCCTCACCCTCTCTTAGTGTTACAGAATATTTGATGTATTTCGACCAATTTTACCAAAAATTTACCAACAAATTTATAAACCTAAAAATGCAAAAAAAAAAGGTTTGTGTCAAGATGACTGAGGAAACACTTATTGTGGCGGTATCCTCTGCAGGAGGGAAATACTGCACCGTCTCGGGTAGGGCTCTAAACTATAATGTGTGTAGAGAATAAATCCTTGTTTCTATATGTGGATGGACGGAAAAATAAGAAACAAGCACCTATTGTATTCAAGAAGATAGTGAAGCCGAGTCCTGTATCATTGTATCTCCTATTCTGGATTAGTGCCTTTTGGACAGTAGACTGTTCTGTAATTAACATGTAGTATACTGCTTTTTTGTACAGTTTTTTGTTTTACGGATTTTTTTTAATTTGTGTTTATTTTAGTATTGTACTACTAGGAAATTAAACACAAAACCTGTAACTCAACTTCTGTGATGTTGTCTGATTTTTGTCTTTGACGTCTGGTTTATTTTTATAAAGATCTGAGCCTGATTAAGCGCCCTTTTCCCACCAGTATCTTAATAGGAGAGGTGCAAGTCAAGACCTGGACTCCTTAAAGGGGTTGTCTCACTACAAGTATTGCTTTTTATGTGAAAGATCTTGTAAAAACAAGTCACTTTGCAATATGTGTCCATTACCAGTGTCCTACCTATTCCTAGATATCCCCTCTTGTATGGGCTGCATCAGCTCCTCGGGTCGTTATAGCTACAGACCTGTTCAATCTCTCATGATAGGCTGCCAGCGCTGGTTGCTATAGCTACAGACCTGGCTTCTACGGCAGCCTAGTAGAAGCCAGTAAACACACCCCTGAATTCAAAGTGAAACCAAGAAAAGGTGAGATGAATCAATGTAGTGAGACGACCTCTTTAAGGCCTCTGAAGGTGTCCTGTGATACCTCTTGCACGGGGCTGGGCAATTAATTTTCCTATGGGGCCACATGAGAAAGTGGGATGGTTTTAGAGGTCCGGACTAAAAAAACGAAACCTAGGGTGAACGGGGAAAAATTCATTTTTTGGGGTTTATTTTTGTGGAAACTTACTCTGTACCCCCAGTAAGAAGGTATATACAGCTCCCCGCAGGCAGGTATATAGATATAGGTCTCCTCAGGCAGGCAGGTATAAAGATATACGTAGGTCCCAGCGGGTAGGTATATAAATAGATGTAGGTCCCCTCGGGCAGGTGTATAGTTATAGCTCCCTATAGGCAGGTATATAGATATTTATTGCTCCCCATAAGCAGGTATATAGATAGTTATTGCTCCCCACAGGCAGGTATATAGGAATTAAAAATAAAATTAAAAACAATAACACTTAATACATTACCAGCTTACCTGCTTCCCTGCCAAACGTCCCCCTCTTCTGCCCGAGGCTGGCGGCATGATGATGTCATCACGTCGCCAGCGCAGGGACGCTCCTCGGCTGCACAGAGTAATTACTCCATGCGCCGAGGAGAGGCAGCGGCGCGACGAGCTGACTTCATCGCGTCACTGCCCAACTCACAAATGCCGGGTAACAGTAGCACTGACGGCCGGCCGCGGCCTCTCAGCACTACCAGGCTGGCCGTCGGAGCTACTATTACTAGACCTGGGCATCGTACGCCGCGGACCACATCTGACCAGCTAGAAGACTGGATGCGGCCCGCAGGCCGTACAATGCCCAGGTCTGCTCTAGCAGATCCTGTGGGTTGTAAGCTGTGGCCACCATGGAGAGGACTTGTTCTCCAGCTCATGCCACAAAGGCCTGATCGGGTTGAGATCTGGGAATATGAGGCCGAGCCACCACCTAGAACCCCACAAAGGGGAGGAAGTTCCTCAATCTGTTAGAGAATAATTTTATGGGGCAGTTTGTGGAGGAACCCACTAGAAGTGATGCTCTGTTGGATCTGGTAATTTCTAACAAACTTGCGGAGCAGTCACTATTTCTGAAAATCTTGGTAACAGCGACCACAATAGAATTAATTTTAGTCTACACTGAGAAAAAAAAACACAGAGCGGGAAGGCAAAAACATTTCAGTTTAAAAGACCAATTTCCCCTTATTGAGGGAGGCAATACAGGACATAGACTGGGAGCAGCTGTTGGCAAATAGTGATATAGAAGCCAAATGGGAGAACTTTATGTGTACTCTGGGGAAATTTATAGCAAAATATATTCCTAGAGGCAACAGGTATAGACGATTAAAACTAAATCCAACATGGCTTCTACCTTCTGTTAAGAGGGCAATAAATAAAAGGGCATTTAAAAAAGTCATAAGGGTCAGAAAATCACAAAGAGCTTAAAAAAATGTGTAAAAAAGTGATAAAAGCAGCTAAAATACATAATGAAAGGCAGGTGGCCAAGGACAGCAAGACAAACCACAAGAAATTCTTTAAGCATATAAATGCCAAAAAGCCAAAGTCGGAGCATGTAGGACTCTTAAATACCAATAATGGGGAGCTGGTCACTGGGGATCAGGAGAAGGCAGAGGTACTAAATATGTTCTTCAGCTCAGTATATTCAAACAATGAGAAAATTATTTGTTGGGTGGCCAAAGTGCGGGGAAAATTGGTTTCAGTACTTATAGGTGCATACAAAGGGGCTGATGGGGGGGGGCCCATTGTGGGAAAAGGCGGTGTTTGGGCTGATGGGATGGGGCCCAGTGGTTTTGTAGGCAGTGCTATAGCGGGAGGGGGTTAGGCCCATGGGGAGAAATTTGGTGCTATAGCTGTTGGGGTGGGCCCCTTTTAAGGATGGAGGCGGTTTTTTCAGTACTAAGGGGTTTCCCAGTGTGGGTGAATGGGGTGGATGTAGGCGGGGGGGTGCTGAATGGGGGTGACCCCATTGTGGTTTGTAGGCGGTGTCAGTACTAACAGGTGAAGTACGTTAAATTTCCCACCAACAAATTTTAAAATCAAATTTTGGCTGAGTGTAGAAATTGCCCCAAAACAATTTTAAATAACCTGAAAAAACCCCCAAGGCCCCCAGGCCCAAAAGGGGGCAAAACACCCAAAAGGGTTCTAAAAGGGGCCCTCAGTTTGGGTTTTATTGGTGTCCCCCTTTGGTACATGAATTCAAGATTTTTTCTGGTAAACTGGTGCCAAAAAAAGGTGGTTCCCATCGCAAAAAAAGGTTTAAAATTTCTTACCCAGGAAAATTATAAAACCAGTAAGTTTAACATCTGTTGTGGGAAAAAACTGTTTGAGGGGCTCATAAGGGACAAACAGCCCAATGGCCAAAATTTTTTGGAGAATGACACAAATATTATTTTTTTCACCTGATCTGTTCCCAAACCGGGTTTTTATTTTTGGGTTTGTCAGATTTTTTTACCCAACATACAAAATTTCCCAAGTGCAATCATATTATGATTAAAAAAAAGCTTTATTGAAATCAGAATGGTTAATGCAGAAAAATTTCAAAAATTTTGCAGTGTTGACCCTTCTTCTTGAGGCCCTCGCAATTCTCCCCTGGCATGCTCTCAATAAATTTTTCTGGCCCAAAAATTTCCTTTTGACTGATAGCGGGCCCAATTTTTTTCCACAACCCAATGCTTGCATTTTGTCACTTTTTGTTGGTTTTTTTTTTGCCCCACCGTCTTTAAAATGATTGCCCCACAATTTCTCAAGGGGATTAAGATTTTGGGGCTTTTCCCCAGGCCTTTGGCCCCCAAAAATCCAGTTTTGTTCCCGGGAGCCAAATTTAGTTATCACTCTTTGCTTTATGGCAAGGTGCTCCACCCTTTGGGGGGAAAAAGGCATTGTTATCACCAAACTGCTTTTGGGAAACGGTTGGGAGAATTGCTCTTGGAGGACTTTTTGGTTTCCATTTTTTTATTCAGGGGATTGTTTTTAGGAAAGACTGTTAAAAGAGCAAAATTTCCCTTTGGGCTGAGAAAAAACCCCACACATGAATGGGTTTCTGGATGTTTACAGTTGGCATGAGCAAACTGGTGGTATGGGTCCCCTTTGTTTTAAATCCGAAAAAAGCTTTTTTTCCCAAATTTTCCCAAAACATTCAAAGGGGGGATTCTTTTTAAAGAAAATGACTTTCCCCCCAAATCCTCACAGCCCACCCCCTCCCTTTTCCCTTTTGGGCAGAATATCATTCTGTCCCTGATGTTTTTTATGGAGGAAGGGGTTTTCCCTTTGTGCCCCCCCCTTGGGACCCCCAGGGCCTTGCTCCATAAAGTCCCCCGCCTCACAGTGCGTGCAGATGCACTCACCCCTGCCCCCTGCCTTTCCCTGAGAAAGGCTCTGCACGTGGTAGCCCAAATTTCCCAAGCTAAAAACCTTTTTAAAGAGACGGTCCTGGCGTTCCCTGCCCCTTTTTGGGCCCCCTGGACCCCTTTTTTGGCAACAATGGAACCTCCTCCTTAAATTTCCTTTGATGATGCGATAGTTTGTTAAATGAGGTGCAACCCTTTCTAGCTTGCTTACTCCCCCCTTTTTTCCCATTTTTTGTGAAAGTGCAATAAATGATTTTGCACTTGGTTTCTTTAGAATAACCTGGTTAAAGAGGAAAAACAATAAACCCAAACACCAGCCTTTTTTAAAAGGGTGCCCCATTTGGGTTTGTAAATTCTTACTTAATCATGACAGATTGTTTCTCCAGCTCTTCCCCCATCAACACCCCCCCCTGTTTTAAAGGGAAAGAAATTTCCACTGAAACGATTTTGGGCCTGGCCCTTTTTAAAGGGCAGGCCTGAAATTGAAGTTGAAAGGGTTTTTTGGGGAAAAAAGTAAATTTTCTAGGAAAAATTTTTTTAAATTTTCGAAATTAAAATTGCTGTTAAGCTGATAACTTTTTTTAAAATTTTTCTGGAGTTTAGGGGCAAATTGCCATTTTAAAACCTGATGAAAGAAAGACTTTGAAAAAATTAAAAAATTTGTTTCATTCTCAAAACTTTTGCCATGCTGTATATACAGGAGAAATGTAGAAGAATAAAATTTATTAAAAATTGTTTGGGCCAGCAGGGTTTTTTACTAAGGACAGAACTGTCAGCCCCCAATCTAAAAAGGGGGTTTAATAAAGAGGTGAGTAAAGTTGGATAGGGGGCAAGCTGGGGGATATGGGACTTTGCAAAGGCTTTTGGGGAACCCTGCCCCTTTTTAAGGTACTTTTGGGGAAAATTTAAAAATTCCATTGATTTTGAAAAAAAAAGAGTGTGTTTTAAGTTAAAAATTTGGCGGTGGATGGTACCCCGAGAGTGGGGGTTTAAATGAATTTCCTACCTGATGGTGCCCCGGTTTGGAGTGGTGGGGCCGCGGGGGGCCCCAGTTTTGGGGTCCCCCCTCTTATTTAATGTTTTTTATTAACGATATAGTGGAAGGGATCAATAGCACGGTTTCCCGTTTTTTGCAGAAAACACCAACCCTTGCAGGGTAGGGGAAAATTCTAGGGAAAAGATGCCAAAAATTGCAAGAAACCCTTTGGACCCCACTAAAGTTTTTGGGACCCCAATTTGGGGCAAAGGGGGGTTCAATGTGGATAAATGTAAGGTTCTGCGTCTGGGTAAAAATAATCTACAGGCATCTATGTCCTAGGGGGGGGAAAAAAAAATTTGGGTGAAATAAACTTGTTGAGAAAAGTTCGGGGCCTTGTAGATCATAGACTACAGAACAGCATGCAATTAAATTTCACCCTGCCTCAAAGGGAAAAAAGTAAGTTTAGGGGGCGTTTATTAAAAAAAGGCATGGACTCGCGGGAAAAGGGGATGTAATTCCCCGGGTTTTTGTCCAAAGGGAATTGGTGCACCTCATTTAAAATTTAATTGTGTTCAGTTCTGGGCCCCAGTTTATAGAAAACCTATAATGGAGCTAGAGAGAGTGCAAAGATGAGCAACCAAACTTACAAGGGGAATGGAGCATCTTAGTTATTAGGAGAGGTTAGAAGAATTGAACTTATTTAGTCTTGAGAAAAGACGAATATGGGGAGACATGATTAATTTATATAAGTATATAAATGGCCCCTCTAAAAAGTATAGGGAAAAGTTCTTTCATGTAAAGCACCCTCAAAAGACAAAGGGGCACTCACTCCACCTGGAGAAAAAAAAAACTATTCAGTCTACAGAGGAGAAAATCCTTCTTTACTGTGAGAACTGTAAATCTGTGGAATAGCCGCCTGAGGAGCTGGTCACAGCAGGAACAGGTGAGGGTTTCAAGAAAGGCTTAGATAACCAACTTAAACTAAAAAATATTAATACGTATATTGTCGGTTCTTTACAGGCGTACGTCCAAACTTGGGCAATGTGCGCATGATGACACATTTTAATGCGCCAAAGTTTGATGCCCTTTGTACTTTATGAATGGGCATATGTGCACATGTATGATTGAGGTCACAGATTTTTTTTTTACTCCCATGAACATTGACAAACACAATACATCTGCATGTGGATTTTTCCACAAATTTGTAAAGGATTGCAGAAGTACAGAGCATGCTCCGTGTGAATAGTCTCAGAACATCCCAGTCACTTCTACTTATTTGCAGTTCTACATTCTAAATCTGGCATAGCTCCCCTATATCTAACCGACCTTATGAGATATCTCTATATGTGTGACCATCAGCTTAATAGAGTGCTCCTCCCCCATTCTGATAGCATCACACATGTACAACCAACTATCCGTAAATATACAGGAGCGATGATGGGCAAGGGCCAGTTTTACACCTTTTGATTGGATGTAAATTAGAGCAAACCTCATATCGCAATCGACTTCCAGATGACGTTGAGCAATAAAAATGATTAATAGATGCTGAGGATCATGGAGAGCAGGGAGATGTGTTTTGCCTGGTTCCTCTGGGTACATGGTGTTTTTTTTTTTTTGTATTATTGTATTTTTTCCAAAAGATCTAATGCACTGGCTGCAGAATGTCCCCGGTGAATGAACATTTTTATAGAGAGTCTGCAAAGGTTTCCTTGGGTTGTCTGAGATGTTATCTCTTAATCTCTGATCTTAAGTGTTAAATCTGGCAAAACACATTGTGTGTATATATTGGATAGATATATATTAGATACATGCTACATATATAAATTATATACAATGCATCTCTATATATTATTTATATATTATATTTAAAGTGTGTGTATATACAGTAACTCTCAAAAATGAGTACACCCTCAAATTTCTGTAAATTTTTGTTAGATCTTCAGTGTTGTCCCATGGAAAAATATAACACCTTTGATACAATGTTAAGTAGTCAGTGTACAGCTTGTATAACAGTGTAAATTTGGTGCCCCCAAAATAACTCAACACAGACATCAATGTCTAAACAGCTGGCAACAAAAGTGAGTACACCCCTAAGTGACAACAAAAGTGAGTACATCCCTAAGTGACAATGAAAGTGAGTACACCCCTAAGTGAAAGTAGACAAATTGTGCCCAATTTGCCATTTTCCCTTCATGGTGCATCATTAGAGTTACAAGGTGTGAGTGGGGAGCAGGTGTGTTATATTTGGTGTTATCGCTCTCACACTCTCTCATACTGGTCACTGGAAGTTCAGCATGGCTCCCTAGGGCAAAGAACTGTCTAAGGATCTAAAAAACAAGAATTGTTGCTCTACATAAAGATGGCCGAGGCTATAAGAAGATGCCAACACCCTGACACTGAGATGCAGCGCGGTGGCCAAGACCATACAGTGGTTTAACAAGACTCAGAACAGACCTCACCATGGTCGACCAAAGAAGCTGAGTGCACGTGCTCAGCGTCATATCCAGAGATGAGTGCTGCCAGCATTGCTACTCAGACCATACAATGCACACTGCATCAAATTGGTCTGCATGGCGTCCCAGAAGGCAGTCACTTCTAAAGATGATGCGCAAGAAAGCCTGCAAACAGTTTTCTGAAGACAAGCAGACTAAAGACATGGATTACTAGGACCATGTCCTGTGCCCTGATGAGAGGAAGAGAAGCTTATTTGGTTCAGATGGTGTCAAGCTTGTATGGTGGCAACCAGGTGAGGAATACGAAGACAAGTGTGTCTGCCTACAGTCAAGCATGGTGGTGGGAGTGTCATGGTTTAGGGCTGCATGAGTGCTGCCGGCTGTGGGGAGCTACAGTTCATTGAGGGAACCATGAATGCCAACATGTACTGTGACATACTGAAGCAGAGCATGATCCCCTCCCTCCTGGGCTGCAGGGCAGTATCCACCATAGTAACGACCCCAAACACCTCCAAGACGACCACTGCCTTGCTAAACTACAACTCCCATCATTCCCACTGTTATAGATTATATAAATGCATGTTGAGAGTTTTTAGTTTCCCAACAGCTGGAGGGCCGCAGTTTGAGGATGCCTGACCTACAGCTATACGAGTCCTAGGAGAGCGGAATAAGTCCAGTGTTACATGAGCCTGATTAAGGCCATTGGAGAGCCATTAGATCTGCGGTAGAGCTGGAATTTGGGGTCATGTGGGCCATATGCAAGAATTGCTTACAGGTGACTCACGATGTAGATAGGTTTAAAATGGCTTTTCCCATCACATTAATTAACTTTTTTTTTTTAATTCAAAAAAGAACTTTATTAAAAACAGCATGAATACAAATCGTATTACACTTGATAACAAAGATCACCTTCTATCAAAATATCGCGAAAATGCGTTACATAGATCAGACAGTCAGAAATCAAACACGTTTGGAGCAAAATTCAAAACGAAATCTACATTTCGTAAAGACACAATCAATCTGGGTGTGTTCTCTAAAATTTAAAAGCCCCCTCAGCATAAGAAGGTCCCCCTGCACAATCAGATTCAATGATACACAGATTGGGTTTAGCCTAATAGACAAGCCAAAAAAATTAGGGCACATTCATTAATCAAATGCAAAACAGTTGGAGCTCAACAAGTACTAGAAAAAGAAACAATAAATCCAAAAGAAAGGGGCCGGTCGGTCTCACCGGAAAGAAGGAAAGAGAGATTTTGTCAGCCATTCACCATCCCCAACAAGCAAAAGGTGAACATGAGGGGGGGAGAAAGAGGCACCATCAAGAGAAGGATCGGTATAGATCAGATTGACAGAAGACTAACCAGTCCTCCCAAATTTGAAGGTGTCTTAATTCTAATTGTGGAGAATCATTTCTAAGCTCTTCCATACGCTGTAGAACATGGACCTCTCGCAGCCAGGAGGAGACAGACGGCCTTACTGTGGACCTCCATAATCTCGGGATGACCATTTTTGCTGCCAGGAGGAGAAATAAGATAAGATGAGACTGAGAGTGTGAGTCGGAGAGGGACCTGAAAAAGGAGCAACACAGCAGGATCGTTTTCGGAGCCTCAGCCCTGTAATTGAGTGTATAAACTCTAAAATTTGTACCCAGAAGGCTGAATCTCAGGACAGCCCCACCAGACAGGGGAAACATGGTACCCACATTTACTTGACATCGCCAACATGTGTTAGTGACTCCCGGGTAAAGTGAATGTAAGAGTGCCGGGACTCTGTACCAACGGGTAACAATTTTGTAATTGAGTTCCTGGGCTTTTACCGAGACGGATGATTTGTGAGAAAGGAAGAATATTTTCCCCTAGTCCTCTGCCTCGAGGGTCCCTCCCAGTTCCCTCTCCCAACTCGTCTGAAAGGGGAATTCACCCACTACAGGTGGCTGTAATAAACCATAGATCCTTGACAGGACACGTGCCCCAGGGGAGCCCTGCAGGCACCACTCCTCAAACGGCGTAAGGGGCCTATGTAAGTCCAGTGGGGACTTGAGGGCGGCATATAGACTCCTAAGCTGGTAGAAATTAAACCTAGGGAAATTTGTTGTTGTAGTGTCACCCACAAGTTCTTGATATGTCTTAAGGGAGGTCTCAGCAAGCACCTTCCTAAAAACTGTAGAAGGCGGGGAACGCCCCAGTACCCCAACCAACGCTGTTTCCACTGACTTTGGTACTGCCGGGTTACCTATCATAGGTGTACATGGGCCTCCTGGACTAAACAGAATCATTTTTGATGGATATTTCCTACAAACTAAAATAGAGGTCCTAGTCACCAATGGAACATGCTCAATGAATTTTTTTGGCATATAGGTAGCTGGAAGCCAGGGTAATGCTGACACTGGGGCTCCGTATATTAGCGACTCAAGCTGTACCCAAAGTTTCTTAGATACATTAGAAAAAGAATCCAGAACTCGGGTCATTGTTGCTGCAAGGTAGTATGCTTGTAAGTCGGGAAGAGCGAGGCCGCCTTCTGTCTTGGGCCTAGTGAGAGTAGAATATGCCAACCTTGGGCGTTTCCGGGCCCATACAAATTCCGAGATCAATTTGCGGAGGGCAGTGAAGAAAGTCTTAGCTAGCACTATAGGGATTGTTTGAAATAGGTAAAGAAGGCGTGGGAGGACGTTCATTTTTATAATGTTAATACGCCCAATCCAACTGAAATCCCTCCTATCCCACTTCAAAAGATCACAACTCAACGTGCTAATCATAGGCGCAAAATTTAGGTCATATGTCTTGTCCATGCGTGCAGGGATATGCACCCCAATTTTTTTTAAAGGAGGACGTGGACCACGAGAAGGGGAAAGAGGACCTCAACTGCCGCAGAAGGTCGTCTGGCACATAGAAGCTTAAAGCTACACTCTTGGTCAGGGATGGCAGTTTTTAGTATTGATGTAACACTATGGGACTCGGTATTCTACCTTTATTAGGTCATGTTTTTTGTTATTAACTTGCTTATAACAATGGAAAATTTATCTTACTTGTTATTCTTCAAATTGTTTGAAATGCTGATTGTTATTTGATTTTCATACAGTGCCTAATAAAATATATTTAAAAAAAAAAAAAACTACACTCTTGGACATATTAATTTTATGCTGGCTAAAGGAGCCATATTGTTGCAGGGTTCTAAGTGCTGCCGGCAATGACTCCAGGAGCTCTGTAAGGTAGAGTAACAGGTCATCCGCGAATGCCGAACACTTCACTTGTCGGTCAGCAATGCGGATACCTCGAATAGAATCATCCGCTCTAATAGCTTGCAGGAGGTGCCCCACTGCCAATATGTAGAGCAGTGGAGACAGAGGGCATCCCTGCCTGGTACCATTGCCTATCACAAATGGAGAAGAGAGCTCCCCGTTTACTCTAATTTGCGCCTGAGGAGAGTGGTAGAGGGCAGATATGTGATTCATCATTGCCGGCCCCAGGCCCACAGACTTCAACACCCCATGCAAGAAAGATCAATCAACCCGGTCAAACGCCTTTTCGGCATCCAGTGAGAGTAAGACGCAGGGAAGATTGACAGAATGGATATGTTGAAGGATGGTGAATGTTTTCAAGGTATTATCCCCCCCCTCCCTGGAGGAACAAACCCAACCTGGTCTAGGTGTATAAGCGAGTCAGAAGGGGGCTAAGCCGAAGTGCAATCATTTTGGCGAAGATTTTTAGCATCCGTGTTTATGAGAGAAATTGGGCGGTAACTTGGGCATAGGTTAGGATCCTTACCCTCCTTAGCAATTACTGTAATAAAGGCCTGCAAGAAAGCAGGATCGAAACATATATAAAAGGAGCTGGCGCAAAGCTGGCGGTAGCGTTTATGCTTATGTTCCATTAGCTGCAGGATCTCATGGCGGGTGAGTATCAAATCTCTGAGGTCTGACTCCAATCCCGTAGACTTATGGACAGCTTCAAGGTCATTCAGCCTTTGCAGGAGGTTTTGCAATTTGTGCGACCTCTCTCTCTTAAGTCTTGCCCCGTGTTTTATGAGGACGCCACGCAGGACCGCCTTTAAAGCTTCCCATTTAATCTGGGGGAGAGTGTCGTCGTCAGAGTGTACCTGACGGAAAGATTCAATCTCTTTTTTTAGATCCGAGAGGCAAACTGAGTCAGACAGCAGAGATTCGTTCAATTTCCAGGAGAAGGGGGGCTTATTGTATTGGGGAAGAATTAAATCGCAATGCACTGGGGCGTGGTCAATAAAGGAGTGGGAGATCTGCGGGAGTAAGAAATGAGCCGGGAATATATAATCTATCCTACTATAGGATTTATGTGGGTGGGAGAAGAAGGTGTAGTCTCTATCATTAGGGTGAAGGAGACTCCAGACAACTACCAGTTGCATATAACGGAGCATTCTACGGATCCTGCCCAGGGAGCTCAACATCCTGGTTGAGCGACCGCTAGACGCATCTCCTGACGGGTTAAACGCCAAATTAAAGTCACCACAGAGAATAAGTTGTCCCAGGGCAAAACCCGTGAGGGCATCCAATGTTTTAGAGAAAAAAGAGGGTAGACCTGTGTTAGGGGCGTATATATTGGCGATCGTGTAGATACGTCCTTGAATAGCACACCTGACAAACAGATAATGTGCGTCAGGATCCGACAGAACATACAGGACCTGTACCGGCAATGTTTTGTGGAGAATATCGGCGAACCCTTTGTTTTGGCGAGCGAGTTACTGCTATGGTACCAGGCAGGGAAATACCTATTCCGGAAACCCTGAATGTGGGTAGCAAGCAGATGAGTCTCCTGTATGCAGACAATACTTGACCTCTGCTTGTGGAGATAGTAAAGGACTTGTGCACGTTTCTCGGGTACGTTGAATCCCTTTACATTGAGGGATGTTATCCTAATACTAGCCATCTGGAGCTAAAAAAGGAGGAAAAAAAGGGAAACATCTGGGGAGAGTACCCGAGAAGCTAGTGCGACAAAGGGGGTGAGACCGATTTTGGAGACCAGGTGGGTCTGAGATAGGACGACCAGCCCAACATTTAACAAAAAGGCCTATACAAAGCAGGCCAACATCAAACAATAAGCAGAAAAGTAACTGCATCAGCCAGAGGATCGTAAGAACTGGCCAGTGCTCCTCATGGGCATGGGGGGCGCATACCCAGGATGGGGAATGCATATGTGGAAGAAAGAACCGTCACACAATTGGAGACGTCACAGGAACAGAAAAACCTAATGAGTGTCCAGATGGGGGGCAGGATTGGGCCGCAGCACCTCTAAAATAACACTCCCCCCCTCCAACCAGTTAGTATTTACCAGCAATAGCAAACATTAATCAATAGTCGCTGGTGCTGGAGAGGAGAGGAAAAAGAAACAAAACATCTGAATATAGCCCAAGATCACGGGAGGTAACATCAGAAAATAGAACCCCAGGCACAGAATACACAGACAAACCTGTATGTCGGACCGTGGTCCGTGGTCTCAGCGTGTGGAAGTCTCTTGGGTGGAGAAGATTTTAGGGCTGTCTGGACCCCCGTCGAGATCTTTGAGGGTTCGGCAGCCCCGATTACAGTGGGTCGGACCCGCTGATCCCAGGCATTCCCTTGGTGTGGGAAAAGTCCATCTCCAATGTTGCCTCCCATTCCGGTAGAGTCATCTCAGGGAGATCGAGAGCAGCAAGAAAGGCTGGGAGATCTGAGGGGAACGAAGTATCAAAGACTTATCCCTGTGACGGACCTGAACTGAGAAAGGGAACCCCCAGCGATAAGGGATGCCCCGATCTTGCAACAGTGATAACAGCGGCCTGACAGAGGCTCGAAGACGGAGGGTTCTCCTGGATAGGTCTGGGAACAGGTCTATTCGCGCACCATCAAAGACGACTTTCTGCATGAGCCGAGCTTTACGCATTATTTCTTCCTTCAATGTGCATCTGTGTACTCTGCCGATTATGTCCCGTGGTCGAGCAGGGTCTTGACCTTGCGGGCGGAGAGCCCTATGGGCCCGGTCAAATTCAATCACCGTCGTCTCCGGTCTCCCTAGGATGTAGTTGAAGACTTTCGTTAGGGTAGAGATCGATCCCTGTTTTAAAAAACGACCTCCCCGGGCCGGGAGACCCCTGATTCTAATATTGTTCGCCTGCTGCGATTTTCCAGGTCGTCCATGTGGTTCACTAACCCGCGTAACTCGGTTTCTTTCTGCCTGACATAGACACTTGTAAGGCAGCGATAGTGGACTTTGTAGATGTTCGGTCACTCTCCACTTGTGTGACCCTCTCTTTTAGGGCTGTAACATCAGCTTGAACTGGAATCAGATCCTGTAAAAATGTGTGGCGTAAATCCTGAGCTATCTTCTGGATGTCGCTTTTGGTAGGAATTAAGGAAAGGAGCGCTTTAAGTTCCGGATGAGCTTCTAAGGCGTGAAGTGCTTCTTCAGGAGGAGGTAGACCTGGAGTCTGCATTCTAGCATATTGGTCCCCAGGTATGGATATCTCAGTTGAGGATTGAGAGCCAAGAATTTGTGTAGTGGGGCTGTCCCCCCAAGTGGGCGAGTTCGAAGCCGAGCGCCACGGCGCGTTGTGACGAGGTGTCATTTGGGGTAAAATGGCGTCCTGAGGGACGGATCCTGGTCCAGGAGCCGGGGGCGAGGGACTCTGTGCCTCCGAGTAGGAAGCCGCCAACTTAGATCCTGGTCCATGCAGGCCTGGGTCAGCCTGCCACCTCTCCTGGGAGCCATATGGTTTAGCAGGCTGATGCCCAGGCAGATTGTTCGTTCCCCCGGTTTGTGGCTCCTTTGGCCGCACTGCAGGGCCATCAGATGAGGGTGCAGTCCCTGAGAGATGTTGCTGTAGCAAGGAACTGGGGGGCTCCGCAGCCCACTGTCCAGGAGATGCTGATTGTGCAATCTCTCTGGAACGTCCGTCTGCAGGGCCCAAAATGTGACCCATTGGCATTAAAAGGGTTAAGTCCTCAGCTCCCCTGGGGCTCTCCTGCCTCTGCACCTCCCCCTCCGCGGCCGTGCCCGAGGCCCGAGCTGTCGGCCCCTCCGCGGCCATGGTCGCACAGCAGGGGAATGGATCGTACCTGCAGAGGTTCAGCGCCGCGCTCTCTTCTCCTCGGCGCTTGCGGGGATCCACTGCTGGGGCTGTGTCCTCCGGGACAGCTTGTTTGTCCGGCACCCGCATCCTCTCTTGACGCACGCCGGGCACTCACTGCGCCCGCTGTCCTCCGCTGCGGTGATGAGGCTGCGGCTGATCCCAGGATTGCCGGCAGGAGACGCGGGCTACGGTCTTGCCTGGTCTTCGGCGCAGCCGGATCCTTTGTACGCTGTCCGGCCCGCGAGCGCCGCTGGGGCCTCAGGCTGCGGCCCGAGGAGGCCAGGTACGATGGCGCCTCAGGGGATGAGGCGCGGGAAGATGGCGGGGAGTCCTGCAGGCCCGCGAGTGGGGCTAAATAGTTAGAGATGGCCGGACCTCTTACTGCAGGGGCTCTGGATGCCCTGGCCGCCCTTCTTGCTCTTCTGCTGCCCATTTATAGCTCGGGTTTTGCTGGTAAAGTTCAGTCC
Source organism: Phyllomedusa bahiana (assembly GCA_025379985.1). Lineage (NCBI taxonomy): Eukaryota > Metazoa > Chordata > Amphibia > Anura > Hylidae > Phyllomedusa > Phyllomedusa bahiana. The sequence goes on along the minus strand of JAODAL010005679.1, from coordinate 118,998 downwards.
TGGACGGAGCTCCTCTCACACTCGTCCTTCTCCTTACATCGCTGGCCATGCCCCATTAATTAACTTTAAACATGTCAGCAAAGGTAAATTATTACCAAACACATTGCTGTTCTGATTTTGCTTAATTCCAGAGTTAGAGCAGTTCTTATCTCCTGCTTGTGTATACAAGCTTACCTAGGATACCGACCACCTCTCTCTTCTCTAGCAGTCATCAGAAAGGTGATATCACTCACTGCTGTGTCATATTGGCAGCCCAAGAGCTTGTTTATATTTCTTACAGACAAAATTTAATTCTTTAGAGCTCTGCAACCTTGTGCACTGTTGTTTGGACTCCTCCATCACCAATGTCCCTCTAACAGGCTCAGCAGAGCTGAAATGCCAGCCACTGCTGAACTGCCCACAGCCTGAACAGGAAGTGGGAGCCTGAATCTGTAGAAACACCCACAGTCTGAACAGGAAGTGGGAGCCTGAAGCTGTAGACACACCCACAGTCAGAACATGAAGTGGGAGACTAAACATGTTGAACCGAGCACATTCTGAACAGGAAGTGGGAGCCTGAAGCTGTGGGACCACCCACAACGTGAACAGGAAGTGGGAGCCTGAAGCTGTAGAACCACCCACAACGTGAACAGGAAGTGGGAGCCTGAAGCTGTAGAACCACCCACAACGTGAACAGGAAGTGGGATCCTGATTCTGGAGAAACACCCACTGCTTGAACAGAAAGTGGGAGACTAAACATGTAGAACCGCGCACATTCTGAACAGGAAGTGGGATCTGGGAGCTCTAGAACCATCCGCAGCTTGAACAGGAAGTGAGAGCCTGAAGTTGTAGAACCACCCACAGCCTGAACAAGAAGTAAGAGCCTGAAGCTGTGGAACCACACACAGCCTGGGCCAGCAGTATGAGCCTGAAGCTGGCGGTGAAGCACCTGCTATTTAAAAAAAAAAAAGGTAGGAAGAAATATCTTTGAAGTATGATGAGCCCATGTTGAGGATGATATCAGACATCTACCAGCAGCATGGATGTAACTTGAACCTCTAGGGCACCAAAATATTACTAGGCCCCCCATTTCTATGTAACATTTATATTACTGGTATCATGTTCTTTTGAGCCTCCTTAGGCACTAACAAGTCTGATTGCTACCTCTGAACCCACCTTATATACCCCCTGAAGTTAAGGGTTACTTTTGCTGATGTCATGCTATTCTAAGGCTATTATAGTTGCCCCTGCCCCATAATGAGGACATGCTGTTGGTTGTAGTTCGGCATGAACTGGAGGGATACAGGTTAGAAACCCCTGTCCTAAGCCAAGTTGGTCCTACTGTGGAGAGAAGATCTTGGGGTTGGCAGGGAAAGGGTTACACACTTTTGGGATTTAATATGATCTGTTATTGCTGTAGATGCAGGCGGCTTGGTGATAAGACATGAAGGGATGTGGCAGCTCTCAGGCTGACCTTAGTTACATTAGTTATCTGCATTGCAGGGAAGAGCTGATCTGTTATCACAACTTCCTTCCATGGAGCCTCCAGTCAATACTCATGACATAAGAGTTTATTTTTGAAAGCATCAGAGAACAAAAGCTGGCCCCCAGCCTGAGCGCTCCCTGTGCTGCCTGGAATATGAAGCAGCCTCGTCCAAATATCGGACTTCAGTGTCTGCCATGAAGCATCTTTGGCTAAGTGCACAGAGCGTAGGACAAAATACATCGGAAATGTTGTCCTGTGCAGGACCGGGGTTTTTGTCTCTGGTGCGTGGTCGGTTTTAGTTTTTTCCGTCAGTCTCTACAATTGAATGTACGGGAATCCGACGGCAAAACCGTGGTACTCCGGCAGAATATGCAACATGTTGCATATTCCGCCTGCTTTTTAACGCAGCAATTAAAACCCCGTGTTGTATAGACCACAGCATGGGTTTATCATTGATGTCCATGCAGCACAGTTTACCGTCGAATTCTCAGCGGTTTCCAAATCCTGAAACCACCGAAAATCCCATGGTATTTCTGTGCTGTGTAAACATAGCCTAAGGCTATGTTCACACGGCTTAATTGCGGGACGTAATTACGCCGCGCAATTACGCCGTGTGGACGGGGGCGGGGCGGGAGCGGGGGACGTAATCAGTGCGGCAAAACCGTGCTTCCCGGCAAACTATCACTGCTAGCGCAGTTCCGCCTGCTAGAAAGCGCATGTGAATTAATCTCCCCCCGCGGATTCGCACAGACAGCAGCAGGGACTTATCCATATGTCTCATGAGACACTGTGATTACCGTAATGATGCCGTTTTCGGCGTATTGGCCACATCGCTCGTAATACGACCGAAAATCACGGCCCATTTTTGCTGTGTAACATGCCTTAAGAGAGACAGACTTCTACTTAATGGCTGTTTCGGAAGCACCCTTTTATCAATACCCTATTAGGGAATAATTAATAGTACAAGGAGTGTCCCTTTCTGGACTTTCATCTCTTAGCCGGAGGTGCACCTATGACCGACAACCACGGTGAAGGAACCCACAAGTCCACACATTACTCCAGGGGTGGGGAACTTTTTTTTTTCCTACTATGAGCCATTTGGATATTTATAACAATTTGTGAACCAAACAAAATAATCAATTTAAACCTGATTCATTTGGTCGGCCGTGATGTGATGACTGGAGCCGCTTCTCATTGATGGGGTGTGTGGTGTTAGCTGAAGCTGATGATGGTGCCAGCTGCACCACAAGTCTCAGGATGTCAGCAAACTATGACAAGGACATGGCCTCATCCACAACCAGCTGAAGAACACGCTCTGCTGGGAAGATCAACCCACCTGCAGGAGAAAGCGGAGTTGCGGCACCTTATGGAGTGGTTGGCCGTCTGCTTCGAGCGGGTGAGATCACTGGAGAAGGAGAAGTCACTGGTGCAGCTGGAGGTGGTCAATACGCAGGTTGTGTCTTACCCGCATCTGCTCTACGAGACCGAGTTGGCCAGTGCCCGCAAGCAGCTGACCTATATGCCTGCAGGTTTAGCTGGTAAAGATCCAAGAGGAGCACCAGTTGCCTTCGCAAGACCAAATGATTTCTGATATTTCCCTTTAACTAGTTTAGTGAAAGCCATGTAATACTTTTGTTCGCCTGTAGAGGTGCTGCAGGGAAATCCTATACCTGCGTCCGTGCAGGATTATAGCAGATCATTGGATTAGAACAGCAGCAAATCCCCCGCACTCAGTTAGGGCATGTCCACACGATGAGTACAATCTACTTGTCTTAAGTGGTATCGATGCCAGAATCCAATGACACGTTTTTAACCAGTATATCTCATGTTATCGCATGTGGGTTTAGGGAAATTTTTTTTATTTGCGGTTTACAGTCAGAAACAAGTTCTATTCATTTCTTTGTGGTTTTGGACGCGGATCCACATTAAAATCCACATACAAAAATTTTGGCCGCATTTTACACCAGGTTTTTAGCCATTGACATCAATAGTAAATTTCCGAATATGACAAAAGAATGAACATGTTCAAAGTTTTTTAACCGACCGACAAAAATACATGTTGTATGAAGGCGTATTTTCTATTGAGATCAACGGTGATGATTTACTTTTGGTTTTAGACAAGTATTTCAAGTCAGAAGCCGTGTGGATTTCGACTTGAAAGTCTCGTCGTGTGGATGGAGCCTTACTGCTGGGGGACACGTCTAAGAAAGAAGGGATTACTGAAAGTGGACACACAGGATGCTAAAAGATACATTACTGTGGAAGTAAAACATAAATGGAGGATGATATCAATTCTGGAGCATTTGCTTCTCTAAAAATAATTTGTGAAGAAATCAGTTTAAAAAAATCTGTCCTTGAGATATAGCCGGATGTAGCAGAGCTGAAGCCGTTACTTACCTGGGCGCCATGATTTGTCTAGTTAAGATAATGGATTAAGGTTGTAGTTAGGGTTCATTTTTGTCACTCGGAGGTAGAATTTCTGATTCCCTACCCTAACTATTTATCTAAATAACCAGAGTAACTTGTTCATGCCCAATCTGACACCATGGGTACACTGGTGCCCACTTGCTACGTCCCTGGACAAAACAAGGATTTTCAGGTGTAATGATACACTCAGGTCTACTACAACTGTACGAACAGGAGAGCTCAGCCAACAAGTTTTTAGTTAAAGGGGTTCTCCAGTTCAGAAAAAAAATTTTTTTTTTTCATTCAAGGAAAGGCTTTATTGAACAGACTGTCAAAACAGGTATAAAGGAATACAGAATCCAAAATGTGGACATAAGATAAAGCCAGAGACAGTGTGGTAATAAACAATGCAAAGGTCAGCAACAATATAATAGGACAAAACAGTCCAAAGAGAATGTTAATGACGATGAAACGTCATCCAAACAGGGACAATTTTTTTTTACCATGGTAGGGAATTCAGAGTTGTTAGAGGGGGTCCCATGTCCATGAACTAGACAGAGAGGAGAATCCAATATCAGCAGCACTCTACTAGCACTAAAAAGCAATCAAAAGGGACATAGGAACTATTGGAAAAGCATTTCCGCTATCTCGAATACATGAAAATTTGAGGTTCTTATTGTACATTTTTGATCAAAACTGTAATAAGACCATCTGCCAATCAGCAAGGCGACCTCAATACAGGTGGGAACCTACGCTATTTTTTTTACTTCTCTTGGTGCCTGTTCAAACCTCCACATTCCAGGGAATGATTCCAGCTACAAGTTACTCTGCATTGATTTAAAAACCTGTGCAGGTGGGTGGAGTGCAAAAGCCAAACTGGGGGCAGCCACTCCCCCATACACAGTCTAAGGCTATGTTCACACGGCTTATTTTGGAACGGATTTCGTTTCATATTTCGCGCCGTACTGCGCGAAATTCGGCTGAAATCCGTCCCAGTCATTATGGTAATCCACAGTTCTCATAGAGAACTATGGATTCTGTCTCCTCTCCCCACTCATGAAATACGGCGAGCGGGGAGAAAGTGACATATCAATTATCCCGGCGGTATACTCGCCGTGGATAATGAATGTCTAGGGGGCTGGCGAGCTGCCAGTCCCCTCGCCCCTCCCCCGCTGCCGAACACACGCCGTAATTGTGGGCGAAATCCGCCCCGTAATTACGGCGTGAATAAGCCGTGTAAACATAGCCTAAAAAACAATATTTTGGTCTGCACATACCTGAAATGTAGAGGTTTGAACAGGCACCAAGAGAGGTAATAAATAGCGTAGGCTCCCATCTGTATTGAGGTCGCCTTGTCGATCGGCAGGAGGGCTTATTACAGATTTGATCAAAAATGTGAAGTAAGAACCTCAAATTTTCATGTATTCAAAGTAGCAGAAATGTTTTCCAATAGTTCCTATGTGTCTTTTAGCGCTAGCATTGTGCTGCTGATATTGAATTGTGCTTGGATTTTGCTGCCATACCAGTGTGCACCTATGTTAATTTTTTTCCAAAAAAATGTTTGGGATGTGCAGACCAAAAATTGTTTTTTTTTTTTTAGACAGAAAGTGGTTTTAGACAGAGTGTGTCTCTCTCTGGAGGACTTGTCCTGTCTTGCATTACAAAGAAAACCCATTGATATGTAGATGCACTGTGTAATGCTTCATTCCCCCCGTGGGGGCGCTACAGGCAGATTGAACACTTACTGCTAAGTTTTCCCCCAAATTAAAGCTGGGGTCCTAGCAAGTGGGCCCCATGTAATCAGGGTATTATTCAGGGACCTAACAGATAGGAATTTTCCAAAAGTGGACCATGCACAATTAAAATTTCTTGGCTCAAGGATACCATCCTCAAGGGTTGAATAAGATTATAAAATCATGGCTTCCTTCCACGAGAAGCAGCGCTACACCTATCCATGAGCCATATCTACAGTTCACTAGAATAGGGCTTAGCTGCAATACCAGACTGGTCTGGTCCTAAAACACATCAAAGGTTATTGGGATTAAGAGGTTATCGCCAAGTGGGACACTTTGACATGGGACCTGGAGTTTCCATATAATTCAAGGGGTGACCCAGACCTCATCTGCCCATCCAATCTTGACAACCCCATCCATGTTATAAAGGGACACACATAATTAGATACGAGTTTTTCTTCCCCTTTCATAATCTAATCAGCCAGTCAGGGACAACTAATTACCCTAATGAGCTGACGGGCAGCTCTGAAATCTGAACCAATTGTACAGGTTAAAAGATATGTTTCCAACTGGGAAACAGCTTCACAGCATGGGACCTCTGCCATCAGCTGAGCTGAGATCCATTTGTCTTTCCTTGCTCCCAGGAACTAAGAAGAATATCTACTGTAAGTGTTAGGTGTTTTCTAAGATTTTCTCCCTTTTTGATGACTTTAATTGCATGTTTGTATGTAACATTATTGTACTTTTTTTTTGTACTTTATATAAGCACTGTACCTTGTTTCTATTAAAGCTTAAAACTTTAATAAATTTGGTCCTTGTATGCTCTAAGAATCCATAGCCTTGATTAGTGTTTAACCCTGTGACTGCTGGAGAGGAGTGCATTAGTGTTTAACTGTGCAAGTGCCAGTAAGTAGTGTTTCTGGATATCTGAGTCCTTCCCTCTGATTTCTTTTGATTATTGAGGAAGGTGGTGACAGTGGATATTTTGGGGTGTCTGGACTGTGTTGGAGTGAGATCTATGTTCAATTTGCCACCTGAGTGGAAGGTGAGTGCAACCTCTCTTTGCTCTAATGAAGATCCATATCCCCAATAGCACCAAGCACTGAAAGACTGAATCACTGGACAATGAGAGCTTTAACTGTAAGTTAGCACCTCTGCCTATAGACTTTTATCCCACTATTACAAACCAGAAAGGTTTCTGCAAAGAATTTCCAGGAGAAAAACCTGTGATCTGAACTAGAAAACCTAAAGAGCTTCTATAAAATGCCATAAATCTAGTGGGGTAGGTAACAGTAAGTGGATGACCACCATCTGCCGCATGGATGCAGGAATGGAACAGGGGGATGTGCTTTATCAGTTCATTTCTGCATGTTAACTGACAGTGAAGATAGTCTACCAAAACAATTGGATCCATGTGTACATACATTACTTATCCTGTACTGATCCTGAGTTACATCCTGTATTATATTCCAGAGCTGCACTCACTATCCTGCTGGTGCAGTCACTGTGTACATACATTACTTATCCTGTACTGATCCCGAGTTACATCCTGTATTATCCTCCAGAGCTGCACTCACTATCCTGCTGGTGCAGTCACTGTGTACATACATTACTTATCCTGTACTGATCCTGAGTTACATCCTGTATTATACTCCAGAGCTGCACTCACTATCCTGCTGGTGCAGTCACTGTGTACATACATTACTTATCCTGTACTGATCCTGAGTTACATCCTGTATTATACTCCAGAGCTGCACTCACTATCCTGCTGGTGCAGTCACTGTGTACATAACATTACTTATCCTGTACTGATCCTGAGTTACATCCTGTATTATACTCCAGAGCTGCGCTCACTATCCTGCTGGTGCAGTCATGGTAATACATTACTTATCCTGTACTGATCCCGAGTTTACATCCTGTATTATCCTCCAGAGCTGCACTCACTATCCTGCTGGTGCATTCACTGTGTTAATACATTACTTTCCTGTACTGATCCCGAGTTACATCCTGTTAATATCCTCCAGAGCTGCACTCACTATCCTGCTGGTGCAGTCACTGTGTACATACATTACTTATCCTGTACTGATCCCGAGTTACATCCTGTTTTATACTCCAGGAAACTGCACTCAACTATCCTGCTGGTGCAGTCACTGTTGTACATACATTACTTATCCTCCGTACTGATCCAGAGTTACATCCTGTATTATACATCTCATGAGCTGCGCTCACTATTCTACATGTGCAGTCACTGTGTACATACATTATTATCCTGTACTGATCCTGAGTTACATCCTGTATTATCTTCCAGAGCTGCACTCACTATCTGCTGGTGCAGTCACTGTGCACATACATTACTTTATCCTGTACTGATCCCGAGTTACATCCTGTATTATCTCCAGAGCTGCACTCACTATCTGCTGGTGCAGTCACTGTGTACATACATTACTTATCCTGTACTGATCCTGAGTTACATCCTGTATTATACTCCAGAGCTGCACTCACTATTCTGCTGGTGCAGTCACTGTGTACATACATTACTTATCCTGTACTGATCCTGAGTTACATCCTGTATTATACTCCAGAGCTGCACTCACTATTATGCTGGTGCAGTCACTGTGTACATACATTACTTATCCTGTACTGATCCTGAGTTACATCCTGTATTATACTCCAGAGCTGCACTCACTATTCTGCTGGTGCAGTCACTGTGTACATACATTACTTCTCCTTTACTGATCCTGAGTTGCATCCTGTATTATACTCCAGAGCTGCACTCACTATTCTGCTGGTGCAGTCACTGTGTACATACATTACTTATCCTGTACTGATCCTGAGTTACATCCTGTATTATACTCCAGAGCTGCACTTCTATTCTTTATTACTTACATATAGATCTTAATTTAGAACCTGTATTATACAGATTATAATATAGTTTAAATTGTATAGGTAAAAACTAAAAACGCACAACCATGTTTAAAAAAAGTTTATTAATTAGACATAGTCGAGCATCATACAGTAGTTTAATACAATAAACTGGCGTTTAAAAAGTTCTCACATTTTTAGAATGTCTCTTTGGAATTCAGCTTTTTTTATTTTAATCTAGAATCCATTGTCCAAAAAAATGCTTGAGAACTCTAATGGGATCACTACATAGCAAATAAGGGACACGAGAGTCAGAAATTTGAGGCAAGAATTTTTTTTAATACAACAGTTTCCATTACGCCAGAAAAGCCCCAGTTCCAGGCTCCATTATTACATCATCACAATTATGTGCCACCTGCTGTAGTTGCAAATTTACCAATTTAACCAAATCCCAGTAAAAATATCAGTGATTTCATTGCTGTAATAAAGAGAGAACTACCCGCCCCCCTAAAAAAGACTAAAAAAAAGACAAAAGCGCCCCAGTGTGGACATAGCAAACGATTCGATATGGAGTCGTGTTTACCAAACTGCAAGTATAAAAGATTTTATTGACTAAAAATATCTAGGAAAATTAAGGCACATTATAATTAATTACCGCCAAATAAAAGCAAGTACGTTCAAGAAGGCCGCCGTGGGTGCGGGCTACCATAAAAAAAAAAACAATAGACGGGAAACCAGATTGATTGAATTCAGCCAAAAGAGGGAAAGGGAGACATGCAGCCATTGCTTGAGGGCCCGGTAACCGACAGGGCCCAGAGGGCCACAATCTCTAGTAGTGGAGCTTGGCCTAAAGCTTTGAGGATCATAATCAGTTTCCCCTCTACGAAAAGTTTTAGATGCTCTGCTAGTTAAATGGCCAGATGTCTTATATCAAGTTGCATCAAAGCATGAGTGGAGCAATCCAAAAATACGACTCCTACTACGAGAACCCATAGGAGTTCAGCTTGAAGTTTGGAGGACAACCAATTACTATCTCCTCCTCTGAAAGCTTCAGATCTTCAAACTACCTGAGCCAGCCAAAATTTCACATGAGGTGGCATCTAAGCATGGGCAGACTCGTGTCCTCAGTCTCTGCCTCTGCTCAAAACACACTCAAGTTCCCCCCCGGCAGGTGACAAATTGTTCTTCTAAGATATGTCATAATTTAACGAAGCGTGATTCATCTTCCTTGGGCCTCCGCACCCATGTTGATCTCCTGATTTGTGGCAGTGAGTGGCAGGCTCCAGCCATTTACTGTACTGGACAATAAAATCTATATTTATATATGTACATAATCTCTAAAACCGCAGCAGCAGTGCAAGCAAGAAAATTTTTTTTAAAATAAATCACAAATGTTTTTAATACGAAATGAGATGGTTTTTTTTTTTTTTTTTTTTTTGCTTGATTTTAACAGCGTATGGCTGATTAAGGTCAAGTAAAGTGCGTTAAAATATGTACAAATGAATCTAAAAGCTACTTCCACCGGAGAGTGGACAGATGGCTTTTAATTTCCCACCTCCTATTCCACCAAAAGGAAAATAAAATTCGGGATCTTGGGTGAGGGGGAGTACTTATCAACGTAGGGAGATTCACCACAGATCTGGCGTTGACCAAACTTCCTAAAATTACAGTGGTCTTGAATAACGTTGCCAGAAGACCATGACAGCCTTATAAGGATCGGGTGATGATCTTGTCAAAGTTAAGCCAGTTGACATTTGGTTAAGAGCCTCAGAAAACATATGATCAATTGTTGTCCAAGGGACGTGGTACAAGGACTTCCCAACCTACACAGGCGACTGCACCACTTGGTGAACCAAAGTCTATCGAAGAATCTTTTGGCAAGAAAAAAAAGAAGCCCTGGCCCTACCTTATACCTAGAGCTAGCCGAATGGACCAACCTAGTTCTGCCACTTTAGGAGAATGGGTTTCGTAAAGAAACCTTTGCGCTATTTGCTATTCAAAGCAAGGGAGACCTAGGATGCCCAGAGTGGCAAGGCAGTAAGGCAAATGTGGTTTGCAATAGATACTTGGCAGAGACATAATATAGAAAGTTATAATACTATTACACTAAAACAAAACACCTACACAAAAATAACTTTCAGGTTCAGTTGAGGTTTGGGAATGGTGCCCTTTACCAAGTTCATCTCTGACTCGTGAGGCTGGATAGGTCAATGCATCAAATTGCAATGTTACAGGAATGTCAAAGGAGTTGGAGTAGACTGGTTTCAATAAAAAAAAAGGAAAATTTGACAAATCCCCTTTAAATACAAAAAAACATGAGAAAACTTGAGAGTTTGATGACCTTTTGATACAAAGTAACACAGTCTTAGCTATAGACCTGCATGCATGTAAATATGGTGTCTCATTATTGATACAGAAGTAACCATCTCTCTACTTATAGACTACTGCTCATAGGCTCGTAATTGTGAAGAAATGGCGTCACTTCTTGATACAGAAGTAATCACCTCTCAAGCTATAGACCACTGCTCTTAATTGTGAAGAACTGGCGTCACTTCTTGATACAGAAGTAACCATCTCTGTAGCTATAGACCGCTGCTCTTAACTGTGAAGAACTGGCGTCACTTCTTGATATAGAAGTAATCATCTCTCAAGCTATAGACCGCTGCTCTTAACTGTGAAGAACTGGCGTCACTTCTTGATATAGAAGTAATCATCTCTCAAGCTATAGACCGCTGCTCTTAATTGTGAGGAACTGGAGTCACTTCATATTTCATGCGCAGGATTCTTGTAGAATATCTACATTGTTATAATACAAAACCAAGGAACCAAGCACCTACAAATTGAGCCCAATTGGAAAATACAATATTGGCCCACTGACTGGAAAGTCTTATTCTATGACCCAACAAAGCTTGAGTTAAGCCTTCTAGAGATCCCTGAGGGTCCACCATGGATGCTATTGGTCTATATGAGGTCTCAAATGTCTAGTCTCTGAAGTAGACTAAGGGTTAAGGCACTTTGTAGGAAACACAATGGACATTTTTTTGCTCTATTATTGGTCCCTGGGATCAATCAGTTGAACACTGCGAGCTAATTCACACCTCCCCCACTTTCACATTTGGTGCTGATTTTCTCCACATGTCGATCCATATGTATTCCTGCTCCCACAAGAGATAGATATGCATAGTGAATATACCAGAACGCACATTACACGCAGATACTCTGTGCTCGTGAAAGTGCTATACTTGTGGATGACTAAAACAGTGCAATCCAAGTGGTGTGTTGCATAGTGACTGGATGATTCGCATCACACTACTAGTGGAGGAGATACTGGTCTCCAGCCTGAGGCTCTTCACCAGTGTTATAGCCTTAGTGTAATAAGTGCAAGATTGTGCTCTCAATGCAACGTCCATGAAGGTCAGAGGGTAAGAACCATTAAAGGTATCTATCCCCAAAACCTTCTGGACAATCATGGAAGCCAACAGGCTGTGTACAAAATGGTTGTGGGAACAGGTTTCCAGTGAAGGAACACAAGTGCGTGAAGTTCAAGGAGATATCTACAGCAGATGTATGGCTACACGGTACCGCGATGAACACACTGGGCCTTATGTATGAAACCGGTCTAGCAGTAAGACTAAGTTGCCGAAAGCTTACCTTTCATTGGAAAAATAAAAGCTGAGCTCTGTTTGGTTGCTACCAGCAGCATAGACCATCTTACTGCTAGACAGTTTTCATACATATGGCCCATAATATTTTAGCCATGTACAAAACGTAATAAATGGTTCCATCAATTTTGGGACATGAGAGTTTTTTTTAACCCACCCTACTCTTCACCAGAGAGTGTAGTTCTTCTAAGACTACAATCAATATATGTACTGTTGATATAGAAACAAAAATCTCATCTTATCCTTCCAAAGATAAAAGAACGGCCTCTGACACGACCATCGGTCACGACACAACGGCCTCAATCTCTAGTCATGCGAGTGTCGTAGTGGTCATCCATAGAGAACAGTTAGATTGTATATCGCACCCCCCTGTCTTCAATAATACAATTCTATTACCCATCACCACATCCCACCACCCATAAATAGCATTAAATAGAAGACCCTCCACCACCTGTAGAACATACTTGTGCTTTCATAGGTGCCACGTGATATCTCCGTGCATATAGTGTTGAGGGACAGCTGTGAAAATTAACTTACAAGTTAAGTGATCATGTCATACTAAAGAGGTCCTCCACCTATACAAGACTACCGAGGCAAAACCCTCCAAAAAAGGTGGTGTCCAAGTATTTTTGCTCATCCTTGCCCCTTCTTTGTTCTCACCTCAAAGTGTCTTCTCGGCCTTGAGATGAATTAACTCAAGACAAACTAAGGGCCACGTGTATGAAACTGTTTAGGTCTAAAACTCACTCCTTTGTCCATAGTAACCTATGGGCAAAAAAGTGAGTTTTAGACCTAAACAGGTTCATACATGTGGCCCTAAGTGAGAGGGATAGGTTACCTACTGTGGTTGTAAGGCAGTAGATACGTAGCAACGAGTCCATCTCAAAAATCCATAGCAACATTCAAACCATGGCAATCCTGCCTTCATTATTAGACTATGTTCACACGGCTTATTTTGGGGCGTATTTACGGACGTATTTACGTCCGCAAATACGTCCCGAAATACGGGTCACAAAGTGTGGCATGTATTTCGCGTCGTAAATACAATCCCCATTCTTTATTATGGGGATTTACATTGCGAAATACGCCTCAATAAGTGAGAGGGGACTTAATTTTACGATCGTATTTATGGACGTATTTACGCCGCAAATACTCCGAAATACGCCTCGGGGTGAACGACGAGGCGTATTTTACATTGGAACCCAATGCTAATCTAATTGTTCTTAAATTTGAAACGTTTTCGGGACGTATTTGCGGACGTAATTACGTCCGTAAATACGCCCCGAAATAAGCCGTGTGAACATAGCCTTAACCTCATTTTTCGAAAAATATATTTGGGTAGAAACCCTCGTAAAACTAACAAACCCCAAAAAGATGATAGTGGTCTTATCCTCGTTGGTGATCGTAGTGGGATCATGGCAAAAAAAACTGCTTAAATCAAATAATATTAATAACACAAGTATCATGTGCACAAAAATAAGAGCATGTGTATGTGGGCCGCAGGGAAGCCATACTGGACATTGCTGAGGGTATTGATGCCCTTGATTCTCATTGCACATACTGGTCCCAGTTTATTTTCCCTTTCGTCAGACTTCTGCCCGATTGCGGCTGTGCCAAAGTGATGAAGAAGCAGCCACAGTGTTGGTCTGTGAGGTCAGACGGGATCACGGAAGAGTGTGACACCTGCCTTAAGAACATGCAACAAACATATAGAACATATTTACACATAGACATATATACATGTAGATACACATATATGTTAAGAAGGTTGGAAGAGGAAATTAAACAAGCATGGTGTAGAGTACTGTCAGGGTGGCTCTCCACACCTCATTGGCTCGCCCCTGCCATCAGATTTGGAAACCGTTCTCAATTCTGCTTCGTGAGATCCGTCATTACATCAGAGCTGAGCCTTGGTCACCGGTGTGGAGATACGATACCGTACCGGTGCTGCATCATCCACTCTAAGCAGCTGGAATTAGTAGTGAAGAAGACTTTATTACTGACAGTCATTGGGTGTAATCTTGTAGTGTGCAATTAGTTAGCCCAGGACTTCCTGTTTTCTGCCTTTTTCTTGGCGTCTGCCTTTAAGTTTGCGGCTCTATCTGGCTTTGCCAGGGCGGTTAAGGCAGCAAGATTTCCAGCCGATCCAGACAAGCTCCCGCTTTTCCGGTCATCTGTTCCTCCCTGTAAACGAAGCCCGGCACTTTTTCTCCGAGCCGCACCAGTGGCTTTCTTCACTCTACTGGGTCTCACCAAGACACCATAGCCTGGGTTACATTTGAAGTAGTGCTTGCCACTGACAGAGCCATCATTTTTGCCTGAGATTAGGGGGGAAAAAAAGGAAATCATTACATGAGGATCAGACCTCTTATTCAAAGGTGTGCTCCCACCAAAGACTATAACAGCAGATCGATCAAATATGCCATCAAAACTTTAACTTTCTTAAGCAGCTGTATCCAATTAGTTATGTGGCGTCACAGGATAAAAAAAAGGCAGGGGTGGCAATATTACTTTCTAACACGTGCCCCATTTGAATAAATTCCCCCTTATGATCAGGGGGCCGATATGTGTTTTTAAGGGCACAAGGGGGGTTCTCTTTTTATTAGTAATGTCATCCCCCCAATGTCAATTAACGTTCCTAAAAAGACTATTAAAAAAGCTATCCCTTTTCCCCCCCTCAGCGGTTAAATAGGGGGAGTTTTTAAACCCAATTTTTTCGAACTTACATAAGTTGTTGAAAAGTCCCCCCCGCACCGGGGGCCCCCACCTACCAATCAAGAGATTAGCAGCTTATTCGCGGCTTTAGATTGTTTGATTTTGGAGGATTGTGCACCTTTCAAAAAGGGATTATACTTTTTTCTTTTAAATCCACACTAGTTCTTTCCCAGATTTTGACTATTTCTTTGGAAACATTCGGGCTTTAGAAATGATGGATCGCAAAAAAGGAACCATACATGGTTGATCATCCCCCAGTCAGTCTGTCTCTTAAAGCCCCGGGCTCCAAACCGGGGTGTGTCTTTGGAGACCAAGAGTTTTGTTAAAAAATCCGTACATAGAGAAGAACGAGACAACCCTGGTAGATTATTTTGAGGTTAATACGGGCTCAGTCCCCTCACCCATGTTTTTTGGGGAGGCCCCAAAAGGCCCCGTTTTCCGGGGACAGTGCATAGCATGGGCACTCGATTGAAGAGGGTAGACAGTTGAAAGGGAAGAATTTTCGCGAGTTTAAAGCAAAGGAAGTTTAATGTGTCGAACCCCGCAAAAATATCCTGGGAAAAATGTTTCTTAAGAGTAGCTTGGGGAGTCTGGCCTTGCATGGGGTGAAAAAATTTGGCATTTACAAAACAAATACTAAAAAGACCCAATAAAGCCATACACTCCTGCTAAGAGTTACGGAATGAAACGGAGCGCCTCACCCACATGTCTTGCGGAATAAAAGAGGAAGTCCCAAATTTTATGACCCCAACTTTTGGGATTTCCACCCCTTTTTTTACGAATCTAAAAACATTTGGGACCCCTTACCCACAGATATGTAATGGGGATAGAGTGCTTAGCAATTTTTTTGTTTCCTGCAACTTCCAAGCTCTCTGCAGAGGTCGGAGCTCTTTAAATGAGTTTACAGGGGGAAATTTTAGTACCTTAAACACCCCCCCCTCAGGCAAAGCGGCGGCCCAGATGGACTTACTTTTTTATCAGATTTTCCGCCCAATTTACCCCCAACATGATAGCTTGTTTAAATTCCCTTTTTTTGAAGGTTCCCCTGTCCCAGGGGGCACTGCTACACCCCTACATCACATTGTCCTAAACCGGGGGGGGATCCTCTGGAGTGCGGCAGTTACAGCCCCAAGATTATTGAACACGGATATAAAAATTTTTTACTAAAACTTAGAATAGACTTTCCCTTCAAAAGGGTCGGGTTAACAGAGTCGGTCGGATTTGTTCCTCCCCACGGGGGGGGGGGGGGGATAAACCCAGAAGGGCCTTTTTCATCGACATTGTAAACAAAAAGGGGGGAATCTTTGCTTCTCTAAGTCTTATGCTGAAAAAGATTTGCCCGTTTAAATTGGTATTAAGTTCATCACTGCGGGCGTTTGGGTCGGTGGCCCTTTTGTCACTGCGCTGGGGGGATCTCTCCCCCCAAACTGCTTTTTATTGGTTACCCATGTTTAGTCCCCAAAAATTTATTCGCAAGGGGATAGACAGGGGTTCCTCTCTCCCCTTCCTGTGTCCCCTGTCCCGCCCCCCTGGCAGCAGCGTTGATTTCCCCAGATATTGGGGGGGTGGGGGGAGGAAAAGAATTAAAAATTCACTATATGCGGGCGATGTGTTTTTAAACCCCTTTACAAACCTGGCTGTCACATTCCTAATTTGCATTTTCTTTTGGGAAATTTGGGCCCTTTTGTCAGGCATAAATAAATACATCTAAAAAAAGGGGCCCTCCCAAATGGGTATATTAGAGGCACAGGAAACTCTCTAAAAGCAAAAAAATTTACGAGGAAATTTTTGGAATCTAAAGTATTTAGGAATTCTTACCCCGGAATATCTTATTTTTTAAAACCAACTTCCAAAACTATTAGTGGAAATTAAGCATCCTGGACCGCTGGAATAAATTGGCATTGTCCTTTTTGGGCCGGGATTGCAGCCATAAGTGTCGTTTTCCCAAAAATGATGTCCCTGTTTGAGACTCTCCCCCGTCCCCTGGCAAACCTCATCTTTGCAACAACTTCATCATTTTAAGGGCTTTTCGGAGGGAGGGCTGCGGCCCCCGGTGTGGTTAAGTATTACTGGGGGGGGCAAAATTGGGGGCCGCCCCCCTGCCTGGGACGTATAGCATATTCTAGATGGATGGAAATCGAGAAGATGTGGTGGCCCCCCCCCCCCCCCCCCCCCCCCCCCCCCCGCCCCCCCCCCCCCCCCCCCCCCCCCCCCCCCCCCCCCCCCCCCCCCCCCCCCCCCGCCCCCCCCCGCCCCCCCGCGACCCCCCCCCCGAACCCCCCCCCCCCCCCCCCCGGGGGGGGGCGCGGCGGGGGGGGGGGGGGGGCGGGGCGGGGGGGGGGGGGGGGGGGGGGGGGGGGGGGGGGGGGGGGGGGGGGGGGGGGGGGGGGGGGGGGGGGGGGGGGGGGGGGGGGGGGGGGGTGGGGGGGGGCCTATCCCCCTAACCCTTCCCTTGGGGGCCCCAAAAGGTTGGGGAACCCAAAATTTATTCCTCGGCGAAAGAGGTTAAGTTCCTTTTGGGGGCCCCCTGGAAATTTTTTAAAAACCCAACTTTTAAAGGAATGGAGACGTTTGGGCCCGGTTGTTAAATTTATTTATTGGAGGGTTTTTTGGGGCCCTTTAATTTAAAAAAAATTTTGAGTTTCCCTTGGGAAAATTTTTATACTTCAAGTTTTTGATGTTTAATTTTAAAAATTTTCAAAAACCCCTTTGGGAAAGCCTTTTAAACTTTACAAGGGTGTTTGGAATTTAAAACTTTCCCCCCGGGAAAAAATTTAAAAACACTTAAAAAAAAAATTGCCCCTTTTGTCGTTAGGGTCACTCAGGGGCCCCTTTTTGGGGGAAAACAGTTTGGGAGGGGAAATTTTTCCCCCCCCCCAAATTTCCCCCTTTTTTTTATGGGGACGGTTTAAAAAAGGACTTTGTTTGGCCCCCTTCTGGGAAAAATCACTTAACAGGTTAACCGGTTCCTCTTACCCCTAGAAACCCCCAAAAGCCATTTCCCCCCCCTTTATTAACTCCATTTTAAAAAACAGAATGGAAGAACAAGCGCCTTCCCCCACTGGGAACCCCCAGCGAATTGGGAAAAACCAAGGCTCCCTTTGGGAACAAATTGGGAACCTTTAGCTTTTTGGGGGGGAGATTTAAAAAAATCCCCTTTAACCCAATAAGACAGAATTTGCCCCGGGTCCTTTATGGAACTTTTTTTTTAGGTTGAAAAGCCCCCCTTTTTACTTTTTTTATATAGAAGAATTGATTTTTAAAGCAATTTTTTGTATGGAATTATTTAAGAAAACCCAAAATTTTGGGAAAGCACAACCTCCTAGTTTGGAAAATCCTTTGAAAACAAAAAAAACCCCGTTAAAAAAAAAAAAAGAAAAAGTCTGTTGGGGCCCCCCCCCCCTGAACCAAATATGGGGGAAGCTCTTTTTTGAAACTCCATTTTTTTTTAAAAATTTGGAAAACACATTTTCTCCTTACTGGGAAATCCCCAGAAACAGAATGGAGAACACAGCGCTCCCCTGTTGGGAACACCCATTAGAACTATTAATGGAGAACACAGTTTTTTTGCTCCCCTGTACTTGGAACTCCCATAGAACAGAATGGAGAACACAGCGCTCCCCAGTACTGGGAACACCCAAAGAACAGAATGGAGAGAACACAGCACTACCCAGTACAGGGAACTCCCATAGAACAGAATGGAGAGAACACAGCACTCCCCTGTACTGGAACACCCAAATATAACAGAATGGAGAACACAGCGCTCCCCTGACAGGGAACACCCAGAAGAACAAATGGAGAACAAAGTGCTCCCCTGTACAGGGAACTCCCACAGAACGAGAATTGAGAACACAGCCGCTCCCCTGTACTAGAACTCCCATATAAACAGATGAGAAACACAGTTGCTCCTCTATATGGGAACCTCCCATAGAACAGAATATAAGAGTAACACAGCGCTCCTCCTGTACACGTGAACTCCCATTAACCAAATTGAGAGAACTCAGCGCTCCCTCTGTACTGGTAACTCCCATAGAAAGAAATGGAGAACACAGCGCTCCCACTGCACGGGAACTCCCATAGAGGAAATTGAGAGCACAGCGCTCTCCTTACTGGGAACTCCCATAGAGGAGAATGTAGAGAACACAGCAGCGCTCGCCCTGAACTGGAAACGTCCATAAGAGCAGAATGGAGGAGAACCAAAACGCTCCCCTGCAAGTGGGGAACTCCCATAGAGCAGAATGGAGAACACAGCCCCTTCCCTGTACTGGGAACTCCCATAGAAACAGAATGGAGTACTCAGTGCTTCCCTGTACTGGTAACTTCCCATAGAACAGAAATGGAGAACACAGCGCTCCCCTGTACTGGGAACTCTCATAGAACAGAATGAGAACACAGCGCTCACCCTGTACTGGGGAACTCCCATAGAACAGAATGTGAGAACGAAATGCTCCCCTGTACTGGAACACCCATAGAACATAATGGAGACACAGCGCTCCCCCTGTACTGGGAACTCCATAGAACAGAATGGAGACACACGCATCCCTGTACTTGGGAACGTCCCATAGAACATAATGGAGAACACAGTGCTTCCCTGTACTGGGAACTCCCCATAGAACAGAATTGGAGAACACAAGCGCTCCCGCATGTTACTGAACCTCCCATAGAACAGTAATGAATAACACAGCGTCTCACGCTGTACTGGGAACACCCATAGAACAGAAAATGAGAAGAACAAAATGCTCCCCTGTACTGGGAACTCCCATAGAACAGAATGGAGAACACAGCACTCCCTTATCTTATATCTATTTAATTGTTTCTTATTGATCGAGCGATTTACCTGCATATTTTTTTATAATAAGTCTATCTATTTGGACCTGTATATGTTTGGTTTTTTTGGACATCTTTTACAATAGAGGAGGTATTATCTTGAACTTTATATTGTTCTTCTTTGTCGATATTGTAGGAATAGTGAATCATTTTGACTTGTTCGAATGATAGGAATAATTAATAGATTACTTAGTTAGGGTATTTTTAGGTTAAGAGTAGTTTTTAGGTTCCCGTTTTGGGACGCCCTTATTTTTTGCGAATACTCCAATTTTTTCTGGCTAGGTAGTTTAGCTTATAGGGATAGTTGCTACTAATATAGATAGGGGAACATGTTCATTATATAATTTGTCAGATTTTATAACTACTACTGTTGTAGTTTTGTGATCAACACTGAATTTGTACCCTCGACCGAGGATAGCACAACCATGGCCAGGAGAAGTTTGAATTGGGGTCAGGAGAAAACTATTACTAACTAATATCATATGTAAAAATATGAGCCTGCACTATCACTAGCTATAGTTTTTTTATTTTTTTATTTCTTAGATCCGAAATACATTTGGGCAGATCAATACTGTACAGTACACCCCAACTATCATAGCATAAGTAAATCTAGCGCAGGTTTATTCTTCTAGTCCTAATTTCCACCCGAAAGTCCTTTTATTGATACTTTTGCCAATAACTGCAACCAAAAATTTTGGTTCACCACAGTCGCCGTCGCACGCAAAGCCACAAAGAAAAAAAAACATTTTTCCCACGAAGCCATGCCTCTTGTCGGATGAGGCGCAGAGCTGTCTATAAGGTGACTAAAACACATAATAAAAGTGGTGTAATTATCTTAATAAGTGCACCCCCATCATTCTAAAATAAAAGAAGAATACATATCATGACCGTCTGTTTAAAGCTGCCCATAGACTTTACATATCTGTTCCAGCAAATGTGGATTGTTTTGTTTAAATACACCAAGAACTTAAAGGGGTTGTCTTACTATAAGGATTGCTGCTTTTTATTTAAAGTGAACTTATGCAAAAGGCAAGTTACTTCTATGCAATATGTGTCATTAAGCAGATCCACCAATTCCTAGATAGTCCCCTATATGTAAATGGGCTGCAGCAGCTCCCTACAGGTCGCTATAGCTACAGACCTTTGATCTCTCCTGAGGCTGCCACACTGGTCGCTATACGCTACAGACCTGTTTGATCTCTCCTGATGCTGCCAGCACCTGGTCGCTATAGCTAACAGACCTGTTTGATCTCTCCTGAGTGCTGCCCGCACAGGTTGCTATAGCAACAGACCTGGCTTCTAACAGCAGCCTTATTGTAAGCCAGTAAACACCCCCTGAATTGAAAGTGAAACCAAGAAACAGACCGATTGTAAGATGAATCAATGTAGTGAGACAACCCCTTTAAAGCTGTGAATACAAATAAGAGCAAAGTAAGCTAAACTTCCACCGATTTCATTGGGACCAGCTAACTATCTTGTAGGGGGGAGTCCCAATTCTTCCGTGACTGATGTTTCTGGAAAAGAAGGAATGGGCATGTTGAATTTCAATGGCTAATCCTTTTTATCTAAAAGTAGGTAAAAAGGTGTTTGTTCGTCGTCTGCTTACTTCTCCCTACTGTATAAACATGCACACTTGGTGGAATTGAGCATGCATGTGTATGGAAGAGGACAGGAGAAGAAAGTTTCTTACCGGCTGGCAGGTCAAGCTCCACAGACGCACCACATTCCCTCCCCTGAAATACTGGCGGAAGGTCCACGAAATTCTCACGATTATCCATTCTTATTGACCCAACCGATACATAATCACCCCTCCTTTTAGCCATTCAGGAACCTCCTGAGATTCCTCTGAGTCGGAGGCTGCTTCTGATGGGTCTTCACCACTTACTAGTTGGTCATTTAGCTTTTCCCGACTTCCCTTTAACGTAGCTTCTGTCCCCAGCACCTTTTCCAAACTTGGCGGTACTCCTACATCATCTCCAAGCATTCGTGTGAAGGATTTTAGCTCCGATGTTTTCACCTTCTGTATTCTGAATGGCGACGCTACAGCTTTACTTTGGAGAAGATTGTCAGTGGTTGAAGGTTTAGGTACTTGTGCAGAAGAGTCCTTGGGGTCTTCTTGATTTTCAGAAGCTGTTGAGCTTGCTCCTGGGGGCTTGTCTTGGGAAGGAATGTCTTTTGAGAGGTCTACAGGTGGACGTCCTCCAGCATATGTAGGAGCATAAATAACATCTACAGTTGAGGTTCCTGGATTTGGCTTGTTACCATGTGTGTTGTTAGAACTTAATTCATGATATTTCTTATGATTTGAGTCTTCAGCCAAAACCGGTTTCTCGAATTCCTTAACACGTTCAGATTTGTCTGAGGGACGATGCTGATCAGACACGGCTTCCCGTTTGCCCATATGCTCTTTTTCAGGCTCCTGGGAGGTAGGTGCAGTAGCCAAGCTAATATCAGTAGCCACTGGACTCGGTGTTTGTCCTGCAGGCACTTCACTACCTGTACTTAAAGCCTCTGACAGTGTGGCAGTGGAGACGCTATGGGAGAAGTATCCACTAGAAGCTTCACTGAGTGGGCTTGGTGGTCCTTCCTGGGACTCCTGTCCTGGGGAATCGCAGACTTTTGGTTGGGAAGGCACTGATGGTGACTTGTCACTTTTTTTGTCTGTACCGTGTGGAACGAGTCAATCACTGGGTTGCCGATCCCAAACCATCTTCCTGTTAACCTGGGATAATTGATAACAATAGGAACCAGTAACACCTACAATAGTAACAAAAAAAATTAATGTGCCATGCCACAGATCAGAACTTAGATTACACCTAAAGCTGTGGACCATCGGGTCTACAATACTGGATGCCCGCAATCCTAAATTTATAGATGGTTAAACTCTCCATACATATTATATCAGGGCTGTGGAGTCGGCAAGCCAAAGCCCCGACTCCGACTCCTCAATTTCCAACCGTCCGCCTCCTGGACTCCCTCCATACATGGCACAATGTTTTAAGTGATAACTTTACTGTACTAAAATGGTAACATCAGACAGTTATCAACCTATGAAACAATAACAAGCTATTTAGATAGAACAACACCTGACAAGCACAAGGGTAACAATGTTTTGATATTTTGAACACTTAGAGGGTAGAGTTGAAGAAACAGCTGTATTTGTATCCAAGTTCAGTCTGCACCAACATTGGGAATGTGAAAGAGACCTTGATTTTGGTCAGACCTCTGAATCTGATTCACAGCCCAGAAGGAATTCATGGCAGTTATTGAAAACCAAAGATGGGAATGCCCCAATACTAACAAAATAATAATAATTAACATTTTGATTTTTAGGAGAAAAACAGTAACAGATGCAGTTACAGGAAAGAATCTGCAGAAACTAAGTAGATGATCAAATAGCTTGCAAGTCCAAATTTATGAATAAGAAATTTAGAAAGACTGTATATAAAAATTACAGAAGCCTCAAGTTCACCAAAGCTTTAAGTGGATGGAGAGATATGGGAGCCTGAAGTCAAAAGTTCAAAACATTGAGTTACCCTTTTGCTTGTCAGTGTAAAATATATTTATTGGATCTGGACATTAGAACACGCAAAAAATTGTAAAAATGCAAAACACTTGCAAGGAACCTTTTGTGGATTCTTTTTGAATTTTGTTCTGAGAAATAGTATTGCCTCAATCAAATCCTGCATACATGACCTCACATCGGATCACATTATTCAGGCTAGAAAATGGCCTCTCATAAACAACTTGTGGGTTGGGGGCAAAGCGGTGACCACAGGCAACATATCTAACAATGTCGGGTATAAGGAATTGCCCTCATCCACAGTCAGTTTTGATGAATGGTTGAACTCTTCTACTTCTTATGAAAACAAGGTGAAAAATTTTTCTGAAATCTGTTTGCCCTGGGAGCGTGAATCTTTTTCCCCTGGGGCAGCGCTTTGCCTGCTCCGTGGTCAAAATTAACACTCCTCATGTGATAAGGCTGATATATGGGAGCTGGATCAGTGCCGCACCCCATTTCCTCTTGCTCTTGCATACGAACTAACTGGAACCAACTCAGTTACATAGTTTGGTAGTCCGGAGTCAGGTGGGTTTGGATTCCTTTTTATATAGCAGCTATTCCAATGCCAACACAACATTTTCCATCGAAGGAATGGTTGGTGACCAACACAGACGTCATGTAGAAAGCCAGTCACATCAAAGTACAGAATGAATCTACTATTAACCATCTCCTAGCTATCCATTGACCCATTCCCTAACTATGGATCCAAAATATTTCTCTACAACTACTTTCCACCTCCCTCACATATATCATTCTATCTTATAACTATTTCATATTTATCCATCAACCAAGTAACTGATTATGATTAATGATTCTGAGCACCTTCTCTTTATATATCTATGTAGCCCATGTATGTGAGCAAAGACTCCATGGAGAAGAAGCTGACATTTAATACTTATGGGTAAATAAATTATTTACTGTCTTCCATTATATAACATTCATATAACATACATATGTTATACAATATACAGAGTACAGAATTGTGAATAGCATTATGGACAACAGAATTAGGGTGGAGACTACGGTATGTGCTTCCTTCTGTAGTATTTACAGTTCATTAAGAGATGAATACGAAAAATATAGGTGAATGTCCGAAGGGGAAGAATGTTATACTGGATGACGCCAAAGCTCATACCAACTACTGGCATAGATGGAATTATCTATAACATTATATCTATCTATCTATACACATCAAAACCATCCCTATCATAATCCAGGTTTCCGATAAGAAGCCACTCAAGTGATTATGAGCAGGGAACTCATGGTATCAAACGCCAGGATTTTTGGCCTTTGGAAACCATGAAATCGAGTATTGGCTTAAAGGGGTTATCTCATCTCATAATTTCATAGGATGCATGAATGAAATAACACTGGCTATGCTCATGGTCACTATCCTGTCAAGCTGTCCTGTAATTATCATAAGACTCACGTGTATTCAGACCTTCCTGCTAATAAGAAAAATCACAATGCTTGTTCAGCACCAAGTAAGCTATCTTAGGGTAAAGTAAACAGTATTAATACTGCTTTTGTTCCTGAAAGATCAGGTAACAAACAAGCTCTCACTGTCCGGAGTTCTGTGCTGCTTCGACCCTGTGTGATGACGTCACTCTCTACTATCACAAAGAACAAACAGCAGGGGAGGGGGGGGGGCAGAAGCACACAGGTCGGTCACTTGGAGAACCAGAGAGAGCACAGGTGATAAAATCCCTTGTAGCTCCTCAACAAAAACAAAATTAACAACGCAATATATTTGGAAAACGTCTTCGTTTAGTGTTCCCTACATGTTGAAAAGCTAACCTTTGTAGCGAGACAACCCATTTAAATTATGATTCTTTCATATTCCCATTTGTAATTTCTATGTTGGTGGACATCATTTGGTCAAACTTTACAGCTAGGAGACTTCTATGAGAAGTTATGACAAACTAAAATTATGACCTGAAAAAGTTTCCTCTGCATATAATTAGCCATCCAGGAACAACAGTGAAGAATCTCTCCAATTTCGCAGCAGTGTTCCTTGGTGGGATCTCTCACCAGTAGAGGTCTGTTATTGATTATTTTATCTCTTTCTATTTCTGTTACGGTTTTGCATTTTTACATGCTGTTACTGTTATGTACTCTACTGTTACTACATGTTTTTGTTACTCTTTTGAGCACTATCGTTTGTGTATTAAGTGTTAAAATGTTTGTTCCTTAGGCTATGTTCACACGGCGTAGTTCCGGGGTGTAAAGTACGCCCTGCAATTACGCCGGATGTTTGGGAGTCTCGCTGATAGGCTCGTACTCTCGCGACGCGGGGTGGCTGGCAGCCCGCCGCCCCCATTGACAGTCATTACTCGTGGCGCGGATTCGCAAGTAATTGACATGTCGCTTATCTCCCTCTGCATACAATATGATCATAGTTTTACGAGCTGGGAGAGAGGCGTAAGCCATAGTTTCACCTATGAAGCAATTGATTACCCGAAATTTCAGCGCCGCTGATCTCGCCCATATTAGAGCGCAAATACGACACGAAATGCGCGGCAAAATTAAGCCGTGAGATCATAGCCTTACTGCTCTAACCATACCCACAAACTCAAAGAGGAAATATGTGTTACCTTTTCTATGCCGCTGTGCCAGAGGTTAGCCTGGGCATTTAAGAAGAGTGAGGCATCTCAATTGCCCAGCACATATGGACGTAGTCAAGCTATGAATAGATTTGCACTTAATGATGTTGGACGTTGTTTTTGGGGTGACCTAACTCCTTAAGGCCTAAAGTAAAAGTTACATTGATAGCTGAAAACATATTGTGTGTACCAAGACCATGTTTGGTCATCAAGTGTGGATCAAGGCCTCGCACTATCTATACACATTACATCTATCGGCACCTTTAGCAAATTACTAACAGGTCTGAAAACTAGAGCTGGTCTTCTACCAAGCTTTGCAGCCAAAATTCTCTGGACCATACTGACATTAACAGGGGTTCTGCCACGTCTTCATTTCATACCTCACATGCATCCCGCGCACTGCACCTGTGTGGCTCAGAAGGGTGGTGTGAGATTTGTTTGAATTGCATATCATTGACCCAGTACAGGATGTGCCATCGCCAGGTCTTTCCACTCTGTGAGTCAAAGAAAGGTCCTGTTAATTTGTATATCTGAAAGTAGCTCAATGAAGCTCAGAAGAAAAACTTTTGCCCTCCAGGCACAAGGGACCTCGGTTCAAATCCCTGCAGGGAACAAACCTTGTGGATTCAATTTCTCTTTATCATGCACAGACCTGATTGATGTTTCCTTTTTAAATTTATTTTCACTGTTTTGACTAAATTACAAAGGAGAACGATGATAGGAGTAGAGAGACAGCAACCCGGGGTTTGAACACTCCGTAGCTGCCTGAGAGTAAAGGTGAACCAGAGCAATTAAGCGACCAGAACTGAGAGTTCACAGCCCTGGTCGTATCCCCTGGAGACGAACTGTAAACAATGGAATCACTAAAGGAGCAGCTAAAACACAAATGGTGCAGACATTTTATACTAAAAGATTGAATGTGCTTTTAAAATTTATATAAATATTGTATTTATACAAACTGTCCACTCAATTTATACTACGTAGGCCAAAAACCCTTTTAATAGTAATTTAATAAGGTAAAAATAAACTAGCCAAGAGGGAGACTGGCCCGCACACCTTTTTCTTTGTGATTAGGCATGAGTTATGGTCGTCAAGATTCACAATCAAAGTCTAAACTACCACAGATTGGTCAAGAGTTAATTCTGCGCTTCAGAGGACACATGCCGATCATCTCTTGCAAAAGGACAAACTCTGCACAAGGAATATTTTTTTCCTCCTAATATTTACTTGAAAGTTGATTTATGAGACAGGCCTGGTCCTTTCGCTGCTCAGACTGCAGGATTTATGGGTGCTGGAGGGCTGCAGTGATCTATATGTCTCTAGCAGTTCTTTGGCTGCACTTAAGGCCGGGATAAATCATGAATTTTCAACTGGCTGCCAAAGATTTATTTTTCGCTTCCAAATTTTCTTCCCCACCAGTCCTCCCATTTTCCTGGGGCCTGTCAATTTACAGGTGAAGAATTTAGAGGCAGCTTCTGAGATTAAACAGACCATTTCTCAGATCTATTTCCCAGAGGCAACATGTACTAAACTTGGGTAATCAATACTGTCTGTCAGAGCGCAGAGTTATGGGGGACGCACCAGAGAGGGGGGCTTGACATGACCTGGAAATTCAATTCTTAGCAAAGCTAAAACTTCATCAAAGAACAGAGGCGTCCTTATCTCATAATACAATTACCATCATGATGATGGACACGAGGTTAAACAAGTGTCTATGACTGCCTTCCAGCTACACTACACTGCCCAGCATGCTCTGAAAATATATTATAGGAGGTAACAGGAGCCATTATCCATGCAATGTCATGGAATGACTTAGACCTGCACTCTACATAATATACATATTTGGCAGAACTGCGTCGTCAGTTTTCTATGGGAATTTCTGCCGCCGTGCCGACGAGACCGCCGGCCCCCGCCATCGGGCCCGACGAGACCCAGGCCCCTGCCCGCCGGCTCCGATAGACCCGGCCCCTGGCCGGCCGCGTCCGACGAGACCCCAGGCTCCCGCATAGATGCCCGACGAGACCCCAGGCCAGGCCCCCCGCCATAGTGCCCGACGAGACCCAGGCCCCCGCCATAGTGCCCGACGAGACCCAGGCCCCCGCCATAGTGCCCGACGAGACCCAGGACCCTGCCGCCGCGTCCCGACGAGACCCCATGCCCCTGCCGTCTGCCGCCGGCTTCCGACGAGACCCATGCCCCCGTCCCTGCCATAGTGCCGACGGACCCATTCCCCTGCCCGCCGCTTCCGACGATACCCAGGCCCCTCCGCCGCGTCCTAGGCGAGACCCAGCCCCCGCCATAGTGCCTCGACTAGACCCAGGACCCTGCCGCGTGGGGGGCGTCACGAGACCCAGGCCCCCGCCTGCCCCTGCGTCAGACGAGAACCCAGGCAACCCGCCATATTGCCCGACGAGACCAGGCCCCTTCGCCGTGCCCAGCTAGACCCCAGGCCCCCGCCAAAGAGCCCGACGAGACCCAGAACCCTGCCGCCGCGTCCGACGAGACCCAGGACCCTGCCGCCGCGTCCGACGAGACCCAGGCCCCCGCCGCCGCGTCCGACGAGACCCAGGCCCCCGCGCCCGACGAGACCCAGGCCCCCGCGCCCGACAAGACCCAGGCCCCCGCGCCCGACGAGACCCAGGCCCCCGCGTCCGACGAGACCCAGGCCCCCGCGGCCGCCGAGACCCAGGCGCCCCGCGACCGCCGAGACCCCCAGGCCCGCCTCCGCCCGGCGGCCCTGGACGAGACCCATGCCCATCCGCCGCCGCGCCCGACAAGTACCCAGGTCCCTTGCGCCGCCGACAAAGACCCAGGCCCACCCAGCGCCCGACAATAAACCCAGTCCCCCTCGCCCGGAAGAGACCCCAGGCCCCCGCATCCGACGAGACCCAGGCCCCCGCATCCGACGAGACCCAGGCCCCCGCCGCCGCGTCCG
This sequence comes from Phyllomedusa bahiana, assembly GCA_025379985.1. Taxonomy (NCBI): domain Eukaryota; kingdom Metazoa; phylum Chordata; class Amphibia; order Anura; family Hylidae; genus Phyllomedusa; species Phyllomedusa bahiana. The sequence continues at coordinate 90,228 of JAODAL010005679.1, read as the reverse complement.
ACAACACCCAGGCTCCCGCCATAGAGCACGACGAGACCCAGGACCCAGCCGCCGCGCCCGACGAGACCCAGGCCCCAGCCGCCTGCGCCCCGACAATACCCAGCTGTCCGCGCTGCCCTTGCCGCGCCGCGATCAATACCCAGGCCCCTGCCGCCGCGCCCGACAATACCCTTGCCCTGCCGCCGCGCCCGACGAGACCCAGGCCCCAGCCGCCGCGCCCGACAATACCCAGGCCCGCTGCCATAAGTGCCCTACTTAGACCCATGCCCCCTGCCAAGCCGCGCCCGACGAGACCCAGGCCCCGGCGCCCGACAAGACCCAGGCCCCCGCGCCCGACAAGACCCAGGCCCCCGCCGCCGCGCCCGACAAGACCCAGGCCCCCGCCAAGGAGCCCGACGAGACCCAGGCCCCTGACGCCGCGCCCGACGAGACCCAGGCCCCTGCCAGAAAAAAAAAAAAGCCCAACTGCATTTCCGAGGGAAAATTCTAGCGTACACAAGGGGGGGGGGGGGGGGGGGGGGGGGGGGGGGGGGGGGGGGGGGGGGGTGAGGGGACTCTCATCAGTTTTGATGACCACAGAGGTGAGACTCTGCAGTAACTCACTACGTCTTAGACGCTAAATGCGTTATTCCCCAACAATGCTGGGCTCTGCTTGGACAATAATGCCGATGGGACCCAGCCTGGTAGGAAACCAGAACAAATATGGACTTATTATTCTACAGCTATCGATTCACTGGAAAACTTAGACATGGCTCAATGTCACCAGAGGAAAAAACATTTTTATTCTCTTCCTTCTTTAGTTTAGAAGGTTAGGCATTTAATAAAAAAAAAAAAACCAAACAAACAAAAAAAAAAAAACACAAATATTATAAATAGTATGAAAGTATATCACAAAAAGATTAAAATAAAAAAGATAATACACACAAAATGATCACTAAAAAACAAAAAAATTCATAAAAATATTAAAACAAAAAGTTAAATATAAAAAGAAGAAAACGTTAAACTAAAAATACAAGAAATCCCAAAAATATAATTATAACTAAACAGAAAACACATAAAACCGGAAAACAAAAATTCCTAAAAAATATAAAATAAAAAAATACTTAATTATTTATTAAACACAAATAACGATACATGTCCTTGAAATGGAGCAGATGATGATTATACAATAGTGTCTTCCTATTGTGCTTCCCTATTATTTCTCTACGTTCAGCAGCCGGGCCGACGCTGCCAACATTCAGGTTTTGTCGGTAAATCATATCCGCGATCATCTTGCCTGAATCTCTACATTCAACTAATAAAATATATTGGCCAACTAGATATAAAAAGTCTGCAGCTTTAAACTACAGCAGAATTTTAATGGGAAAGGGTATCTTCACTTTTGCAAACGTCTTTACTGTTTAGTGCATTCTAATAAAAAAAACACACCCCACACATAATATAAAAAAATATATATATAAAAAGCAAATCTGCAAAGTCTTCATGCTCAATCTACTACCAGCTCCTATGCAGACTCTAGAGGAGAGAAGCTGAGCTCTGTGATATACACTCACCGGCCCACTTTTATTTAGGTACACCTGTCTCAATCTGCTCGTTAACACTTAATTTCTAATCAGCCAATCACATGGCGGCAACTCAGTGCATTTATGCATGTATACATGGTCAAGACAATCTCCTCAGGTTCAAACCGGATCATCATTATGGGGAAGAAAGTGATTTGAGTGCCCTTTGAAACGGTGGCATGGTTGTTTGTGCAGAATGGCTTGTCCTGAGTATCTCAGAACTCTGTGATCTCCTGGATTTTCACGCACAACCATCTCTCGGGTTTAAAGAGAATTGGTTCCGAAAAAGAAAAAAACATCCAGTGAGCGCAGTCCCTGTGGGGCGAAATGCCTTTGTTGATGCCAGAGGTCAAAGGAGAAGGTCAGACTTGTTTTGATCGTGATAGAAAGGCAACAGTGACTTCAATACCACCGCGTTACAACCAGGTAGGCAGAAGAAGCTACTCTGAACGCACAGTACGGCGAACTTTTGATGGCATGATGGCTACATCAGCATAATACCACACCGGGTTCCACACCTTTCATCTAAGAACAGGAAACAGATTCTCCAAATTGCCCCAAGCTCAACGAAATTGGACAGTATAAGATTGGAAAAACGTTGCCTGGTCTGATGAGTCTGATTTCTGCTGCGACGATTTCGGATGGTAGGGTCAGAATTTAGGCGTCACAAAACATGAAAGCATGGATACCATCCTGCCTTGTTATGGCAACGGTTTCACAGGCTGGTGTGTGTGTATCATGGTGTGGGGAATATTTTCTTAGTGTGCACTCTTTTGGGCCACCTTGGCACCAATTTAAGCATCGTTCAACGCCACAGCCTACCCGATTTTGTTGCTGACCAACGTCCATCCTCCTTTATGACCACAATGTAAACCCAACATCGATGGCTACTTCAGCAGATATGCGCCATGTCATAAAGCGAGTTGAATCATACGACAGAGACTGGTTTCTTGACATGACAATGAGTTTCACGTGTATACTCAAAAGGCCACCACAGTCCAACCTGATCTCAATCTCCAATATGAGCATCTTTTGGGAGTGGTGGAACGGGAGATTTCGGCATCATGGTATGTGCAAGCCCGACAAATCTGCGGCAACTGTGGTGAAGCAACAAATGTCAATATGGAAACCAAAATTCTGAGGAATAGTGCTTCCAGCACCTTGTTGAATCTATGCCTACGAAGAATGAGCAAGTCTTGAACGGCAAAAAGGGGTTCAACCCGTTACTAGCATGGTGTACCTATATAAAGTGGCCGGGAGTGTATAGGTTATATGATAAGAGAGGAGAGGAGCTGAGCTCATGTGATATATAGGGTTATATGATAGAGGATAGAAGCCAGAGCTCTGTGGAATATAGGGTTATAGGAATAGAGGCGTGTAGCTGAGCTCTGTGATATATAGGGTTATACAGTAGAGGGAGAGAAGCTGAGCTCTGTGATAAAATAGGGTTATATGATAGAGGGAGAGAATCGAGCTCTGTGATATATAGAGGGAGAGAATCGAGTTTCTGTTGATATATAGGGTTTAAGGATAGAAGAGAGTAGCTGAGCTCTGTGATATATAGGGTTATATGAATAGAGGAGTAGTAGCTGAGCTCTGTGATAAAGTAGGGTTATATGATAGAGAAGAGAAGCTGAGCTCTGTGATATAGAACGGTTTATATGATAGAGGTGCGGAGAACTGATCTCTGATATATAAGGGTTTATATGATAGAGAAGAGAATCTGAGCTCTGTGATCTAAAGGGTTATTTGATAGAGAGAGAAGCAGAGCTCTGTGATATATAGGGTTATATGAAATAGGGAGATGAATCAGAGCTCTGTGAATATATAGGTATAGGAATAGAGACGGAGCTGAGCTCTGTGATATATAGGGTTATTATGAATAGGAGGGAGAGAAGCTGACTCTGGAAAAATAGGGTTATAGGATAGAGAGGAGTCGGAGCTCTGTGATATATAGGGTTATATGATAAGGGAGAGAATCTGAGCTCTGTGAAAGTATATGGTTAAATGATAGAGAGGAGCTGATCTCTGTGATATATAGGTATATATGAAGAGGGAGAGAAGCTGTGTTCTGTGAATATATATGGTTAAATGATAGATGGAAAGAAGCTGAGCTCTGTGAAATATAGAGGTTATATAGATAGAGAAGAGAAGCTGAGCTCTGTGATATAAGGGTTAAATGATATGAGAGAGAAGCAGATCTCTGTGATAATAGGGTAATATATAGAAGGGAGAGAATCCGGAGCTCTGTGATATATAGGGTTAAAGGAATAGAGAGTAGCTGAGCTCCTGAGATATTTAGGGTATATAGATAGAATGGGAGAGGAAGCTGATCTCTGTGATATATAGGCGTTATAGGATAGAGAAGGAGCGGAGCTCTGTGATATATTAGGGTTATATGATAGGAGAGAGCTGAGCTCTGTGATATATAGGGTTATATGATAATAGGAGAGAAGCTGAGCTCTGTGATATAAATGGTTATATGATAGAGGGGAGAGGAAGCAGAGGCTCTGTGATATATAGGGATATATGATAGAGAAAGAAGAACTGAGCTCTGTGATATATAGGGTTATATGAAGAGGAGTATAGAAGCAGAGCTCTTGATAAATAGGGTTATATGATAGAGGAGAGTAAAGCTGAGCTCTGTGAATATAGGGTTTATGATAGAGGATAGAAGCTCGAGCTCTGTGAATATATAAAGGTTATATGATAGAGAAGAGAAGCTGAGCTCTGTGATATATAGGGTTATATGATAAAGGAGAGGAGCTGAGCTCTGTGATATATAGGGTTATATGATAGAAGGAGAGAAGCTGAGCTCTGTGATATATAGGGTTATATGATAGAAGAGAGAAGCTGAGCTCTGTGATATATAGGGTTATATGATAGAAGAGAGAAGCTGAGCTCTGATATATAGGGTTATATGATAGAGAAGAGAAGCTGAGCTCTGTGATATATAGGGTTATATGATAGAAGAGAGAAGCTGAGCTCTGATATATAGTGTTATATGATAGAAGATAGAAGCTGAGCTCTGATATATAGGGTTATATGATAGAGGGAGAGGAGCTGAGCTGTGTGACATATAGGGTTATAGGATTTAAAGCAGGATTTGAGTAAAACGCTAAATTGAAAATTAACTTACTGTACTGCTGATCCCGCCCACATACAGTGAATGACAGTTTCCGCTGTATACACACACTGACAAAAGGAAAGTCATATAAAACTATATATTACAGAGCTCAGCTTCTGTCCCTCTATCACGTAAACCACCTGACAGGTTCCCCTTAAAGGGGTTGTACACAGTTAGAAAAACATAACGGTCTTCTTTCAGAAACCACGCCGCCAGTTATGTCCACAGGTCGGATGAGGCACTGTAGCTCTGTCCAGTTCCTATATGGCGCTCTCCCCAAGGAGAGAGATTCCCGTTTCTGAGCTACTCAGTGCCTCCCACCCAGCCAGCCAATATCACTCTACTCTGCACTAATGTGGGCACTAATGTCCCGTTCACTTCAATATAACCTGTGCTTTGTGAACGATAGCAGCCATGTTTTCCTAACCTACAAAATCCGAACTTGACTTTGTTCTCTCCAATCGCACAGCTCCTTCAGCCCACCAACTTTGGCTTCACCTTAATCATTTTTTTCCTAAATCTCTCCCCTGGATGCAATCATAACCCACACAAAGAGAAATGTAATGGGGACAATGCTTTCAGAAATCCGCGGCTCTTTATCAGTTCCGAGCATCTGCCCATATATTACATAAGTAGTGATGGCTACACTGTAGCGGAACAGGACATCACCGCTAGCTCGTCCCGAATCGCCATATATCTCGTGTCTGTAGACATAATGCTCTGACAAGCGGCTCTTTACGGGTCCCTCCTGGATTGAAGCCATCAGAAAGCTGAGAAGAGCAAGGTCTATTTCCACCTGATCGCTCTATAAATAAGGTTAAGGATGTCTATTATAGGGGCTGTCATAGGAAATGGAGGGAAAGATGAGACAGGTTATTCTTAAAGGGTTTAACCAGTTACCTGCTAGGAGATGGGAGCCAAAAAAGGATCAGCAGAATCGACCCCCGTTTCTGGTCCTGGTCAGGGATTAGCATAATTTTAGGAGTCTTATTTATTTATTTTTTTCTTAATTGCTTCGACCAGATAATAAAATATGAGCATCTTACGGTCATTAGCGGAATAATGAGAGTCTTTCCTGTACGGAGTGGCTCATTTATTTTATTGTGCAGTTAATTTTGCTCTTGTGGGCACTTTACACATTATATGCAAATTCTAGAGCAAACATATAAAACACCCCACGGCAACATGGAGGAAAAGCAAAAAATTCTCACCTAACACAAGGAAGAAGCAGTACGGAACGCGTTAAGCCCCCGAAACAGATAAGTCTCCTAAATCTGCCGATTTCTGTAAAACAGACCAACTATCTAAGGCAGAGGTCCACAACTCCAGTGCTCAAGGCCCACCAACAGGTCATGTTTTCTGGCCTTCCTTAGCATTGAACACAGAAAAAAATGGGACATTAATTACTCAAAAAAAACACAGAAACAAGGCCATACTCGCAGCTCAAAGACTGGACTGAAAATGAACCCAGTAAAGAGGCTACACTGGCCCCTATGCTACTTGGGAAAGATAAACAGGTGCAGCTGATTGCTGAGCAGTAGCTCACATACCCCACCACTAGGGGAACAATTAGACTGCACATTAAACGGATACCTGTTCACACAGTATGCAGAAAATCCACAGTATAATACATGGGGAGATTGCACAAATGCAAAAATACCAATAAGACAACCACTCACATACCCTCAATATATGAGGGGGGTGGTTGCTGGTATTAGAATTGCATATAGATAAGGCTATATAAAAGAGTGCCATTAATGCAAATACGTGTGGTGCACCATGCTGGCTTTCAGCCTATTATGCCACTACTATTCGATTGGGCAGGTTGTCCAGCACTTTTTGGGTGTCCGACACAAAATACAGACACCCTCTGCTCCCCAGTAGTTTTGGGCAAAAAAAATCAACATACTGGAAAAATATCAAATATGAGGCATTAGTTAATACAGTGGCCACTATATGCAAGCCTGCAAGCCCTGTCAAGGCTCTTCATTTCTTGCAAGTCCCTACACTAATAATTTACAGAAAAAATGGGACATTAATTACTCAAAAAACACAGAAACAAGGCCATACTCACAGCTCAAAGGCTGGACTGAAACTGAACCCAGTAAAAAGGCAACACTAGCCCCTATACTACTTAGGAAAGATAAACAGGTGCACCCAAAAAGTGCTGGGCAGCCTGCCCAATCGAATAGTAGTGGCGTAATAGGCTGTAAGCCAGCATGGTGCACCACATGTATCTGCATTAATGGTACCCTTTTGTATGGCCTTATCTATATGCAATTATAATACCAGCAACCACCCCTCTCATATAGTGAAGGTGTGTGAGTAGTTGCCTTATCGGTTTTTTGCATTTGTGCAATCTCCCCATGTATTATACTGTGGCTTTTCTGCATACTGTGTGAACAGGTATCCATTTAATATGCAGTCTAATTGTTCACCTAGTGGTGGGGTATGTGAGCTACTGCTCAGCAATCAGCTGCACCTGTTTATCTTTCCCAAGTGGCATAGGGGCCAGTGTTGCCTCTTTACAGGGTTCAGTTTCAGTCAAGTCTTTGAGCTGCGAGTATGGCCTTGTTTCTGTGTTCCTTCCTTAGCATTGCACAAGTGATTTAAATATGCTGCACAGGTGATTTAATTATTGCCAGTGCATTCTGTGAGATATCCTGAAAACATGACCTGTCCTTGTGGACTAGAGTTGGGGAACACTGATCTAAGGTGTTTGGTGGCCTTCTGATTTTCCCTATACATGTTGAATTTCAACTCCTGATGATCTTATTCTTACGGACAATAAGCCCAACCGCCAGAAGAGTCTAGTTTTTTTTTTATTTCTTTCCTCTTCCTATTGAAAACACACCACAAGGCATTATGGGAAAGGAGCTGAGAAGCTCAAGTGCCCTCTATTGGATGTAACAAATCCTCAATTTGCTTTTGACCCACTGAGTCTTCAGAAAGCAAAAGAGATATTAGCCAAGCCAGTATCCAAATAATCCACCTAAAGCAGTGGATGTGGTATACTAAACCTCAGAAAGCCAGTTAAACTACGAAACCATAAAGAGGAGTGGCTATTAAAACAACCTTTATTATATAATCTTAAGAATAATGCTAATAGACAATAGTAGCAAAAATATGTGCACCATTACAAAAAAAACAAAAAAAAAAGAGTAACAAAAAAAGCAAAATCAAAGTATGTTTGCTCATTCGACCAAGGCCAAGGGACCAATGGGTTAATGCAGCCCTATCAACACCCTGAAAAGGACTGCAGGTCCCTAGCCTGACACACACAGCAGGAATAGCGCCCTGAAAAGGGCGATCCTGAAGGAACCTGGCCTGTTAACACTTACCTAAACAAAACCTATCGGTCCCATCCCAACATGTTTCGATCCTCCAGTATGATCGCCTAGGGGATGATAAGGATTTTAGAGACCTTTAGGAGCAAAAAGAGGCTAGCAAATAAAGCCTAACACGGGTATAAAGCCTGGGTATACTCAAAAAAACCTCCATAGAGAGCAGGAGACTTGCAGGTTATCCCAGGATAACAAGGCATGAACCCACAAGGACACTGGTGTCAAAATTGAAACAAAAGATAACCCAGTATAAGAAAAGCATGGACACCTAAGTACATGTGCCCCCAAAAGGCTAGTAAATGAAAAGGGACTTAGTGTCCGCAAACAATGAGTTCCTGCGCGTCTCACACCTTTTAGAGGTGTCCCGGCAGTGGCCCGAGGAATGAGACGCCGAACAATCATGAGGGACAGCATAAGAAGCGCGGCGCTCGTGACGTCAGGAGGTTCCGCGTCATTGACGCCCAGCAGAGAGAGCTAGTGCGTCCATAGCAACACTAGCACATGCGCTATGCTAGATAGATGACATCACGGACAATAGGTCGTGAAGTCGAACCCAAGCTGTGTGCGTCCGCAAAAAGCAGTAACGCACACAAAAGGTAACGAGGTACTTGCAACAATGGGTTGCATGTCCCGCAAGGATAGGATTAGGTGTATGGTAACAACACAATGCCTCATGCAACGATAAAACATGCCCTTTTTATCCCGGGATACCTGCCAGTCTCCTGCTACTCTATGGAGGTTTTGTGAGTTTAACCCAGGCTTTATACCCGTGTTAGGCTTTATTTGCTAGCCTCTTTTGCTCTAAAGGTCTCTAAGCTCCTTATCATCCCCTGAGGCGATCAATACTGGGGATCGAACATGTTGGGATGGGACCGATAGGTTTTGTTTAGGGTAAGTGTTAACAGGGCCGGGTTTCCCTGTCAGGATCGCCCTTTTCAGGGCGTATTCCTGCTGTGTGTGTCAGGCTAGGGACCTGCAGTCCTTTTTCCAGGGGTGTTGATAGGCTGCTTTAAACCCCATTGGCCCCTTTGGGCCTTGGTCGAATGAGCAAACATATTTTTGATTTTGCTTTTTTTGTTACTTTTTTTTTTTTGTTGTTTTTTTGCAAGGGGGCACATATTTTTGCTTCTATTGTCTATTAGCATTATTCTTAAGATTATATAATAAAGGTTAAGTTTTAATAGCCAAGCCAGTATCCCTCATCTGCATACAGCAGCCGTTTCAGGGTTTTGCCCCTCATCAGTGCAGAGCAGAGCGATACTGGCTGGCTGGCTGGCTGGCTGGGAGGTAATGAGTGGCTCAGAAAAGGGAATATCTCTCCTTGGGGAGAGCACTGTATAGGTATGTAGAGTTTTGAATTGCCTTTGTGCCCTCTACTGAGCATCTGCAGATCACAAGGCATTATGGGAAAGAAGTTGAGAAGCTCAAGTGCCCTCTATTGGATGTAACAAATCCTCAATTTGTTTTCGACCCACTGAGTCTTCAGAAAGCAAAAGGGATATGCATGGCTCATCCAAGCTGAGTGCACATGCTTATGGGAAAGTCAAGATACAGCTTTGAAGGTATATGGGCACCTTTAGGGTATGTCCACACGACAAGTTAAATTTATTCGGCTGATTGTACCGCTGAAAACCGCATTGGCCGACGCGGCTTTTAACAAGTATTTCATGTGGATTTTAGGATGTTTTCTTCCAGCGGGTTTACGGTCAGATAACAAGTCCCATGGGTTCTTGGAGGTGGATCCAACGTGGAGTACGGCGGAAGTCTGAACATGTTCCAAGTTTTTTTTACTCTTAAAAACCGACCTCCGAAAATATATGCTGTAAGGAACTAAAACTTGTATTTTCTAAAGACGTTAACGGGGATGAGTTGACAGTCGGGTTGTGATGAGACTGTCAAATCAGAATCCGTGTGGATTCCGACTTCAAAAAAGCTTGTGTGGGAGGATCGTAGGGTTTGTTTACACGGTGTGTTGGGGGCCCCATTCTGATGCGTGTTTGGGGTCCATGTTTCGAACCCTTAAAGGACCCCAAACACGTATCTGACAAGTGCGGTTTTTCCATTGCTTTCAATGTAAAAAAGTTCGGTGTTTAGTGAGTGATCGTGATGTGTTTTTTCATGATCTTTTGAGGTTTTTTTGATCCATTCAAAAAACTGCTGTTAATTTTTTATGAAAAAACCGCAGGTGCCCATTTAAACTATAGGGTGTGTTTTGTGCAGCCAAAAACGTTACGTGTTTGGGTGTGTTGACGTGGTGCTTTTGCATGTGTTTTTTTTAATCCAAAAATTTTTGCCCCTTTGGAGGCTCCCGAAAAGGAAAAACACTTTGGGGAATTTTAAAAGGGTTTGGGACAAGGTTGTAGTGGTTTATGGAAAGAAACAGACAAGTTAAAATATTTCATATACACCAAGGTCTCCGGCATACCATTAGATAAGGAGTGCCAACTGGAGGTCAAAGCCTCACTCCATATAATCAATATCAACAGCACTTCAACTAGTTCCGGCCAAGCGATGCACATGAAGAGTAAAATAGACTCCCAAGGAAATGGGATGTAAAGTAGTTATGATGAGAAAAAGGCCACAAGGAATGGAATCTGAGTCTTTTAAAAAAATTTTTGACAAAGGAATTTGTAATTTTACAATATTCTGTGTCCAGAGTTGAATTCACGTAAAATTTTGTATATAAAATGTAAAAAAGTAAAGCACTTCAAAACTTCACTGAAGAAGTGCCAAAGATATGGACTATATGAAGTTAAAATATTCCATGAAAAAGAAGAGCGCTAAAGAAGACCATAATTGTCTTAACAAGGTTTCTAAAAAGTAGGAAGGCACCGAGCGGAGGACGTTCTGTGAATGGTTGGAAAGAGTTTTATAAAAATCAGAGATTTGTAAAACAGGATACCAGATTTAAAAAGTATTGTAAAAGGAGAGGACACTAGGTTGACAAGGTTTCGAAAACAAAAGGGCACTAGACTAAGGACCTCTTAGAATGAATAGGACACATGGTTGATAGCGTTTCCAAGATAAACAAAAAACCTAGGTTGAAGACCTCATGAAGGATCTTGACTGACCAGGTTTACAAGAAGAGGAAAGCAATAGGTTGAGAACATTTTGGGGGAAAAAAAAGGAGAGACAGTCAACAAGGTTTCTTAGAAGAATTTGGGTTGAAAATCTTTCTAAGAAGATCATGAGGTTATTTTGGGAAGAAGTAGTATATAGACACTACTCACAAAAAGTTAGTCCCGCACCATTAGCTTGATATGACTTTCTAGAAGTGAATGGCTCCAACAGGGGACATCAAGACAATAGCACCTGACCACCAGCCGACTGCCTGAGCCAGATGCCAACAGAAGACCAACAAAGACTGCCCACGGTGGTGAGTATAGCTTTGTTTTTATTTTCTTGGAAAAGGAAGAATTTAAAAGGGGGTTTTCCCCAAAAAGGGCAGTTCCTTCCCCGTTATCGGGTAGGGGGAAAAAATTTAACTAAGCGTGCTAAGTCAGGGGGGAGGGGGGGGGGGGGGGGTTTTGGGAGAGGGAGGGGGGCTGAGCAAAGACAAGCTGCCGGGGAGCTCTACAATGTTTCCCACAAATAATTACATTGGGAAACATTGGTTTTCTTATAAAAAAAGAAGGATTTTTCCCTCACAGTCCCTTCCTAGCTTCTTCATTTTCCCCTTTGTCATCAGTTAAAAAGTGAAAGAAAAGAAATAAAGTAAGAGGGGGGGGGTCTGGCAGGACAAGCAGTGCCGGGGAGCGTTAAAGGGTTTTACAAAAATTAATTAAAATTAGAACCATGGGTTCTCTATAAAAAAAGGAAGGATTTTTCCCCAAAGTCCCTTTAGACTCTTCGGTTCCTGTCATGAAAAAAATTTTGAGACAGTTATAAATTTAAGAGGGAGGGGGTCTGAGCAGAGCCCAAGCAGTCCCAAAAAAAGCTTTTTCAATGTTTACACAAATAATTACATTAAAACCCAGTGGATTTTCTATACAAAAGCCCGGTATTTCCCCACAGTCCCTTCCTAATTTTCATTTTTCCCTGTCACCCGAAAAAAAAAGTGAAAGACAGATTTAAAGTAAGGGGGAAGGGGGTTGAGCAGAGAAAACCCCAGTGGCCGGGGAAGGTCTACAATGTTTACAAAAATTATTCCCTTTAAAAACCAGTGGTTCTCTTTAAAAAAGGGGAAGGATATTTTTTCCCACACCCCTTTTTGCATCTTCATTTCCCGGGTCATCAGAAAAAAAGGGGCAGAAAGTTTTTAATGTAAGAGGGAGGGGGTCTGAGCAGGACAAGCAGGGGCCAGGAAGGTTACAATTTTTTACACAAAAAAATTACTTTTGAACCAGGGGAATTTTATACAAAAGACAGGTATTTCTCCACAGCCCCTTCCTAGAAATCTTCATTTTCCCCTGTAAACCCCAAGAAAAGTGCGGACGGGATTAAAGAAAGGGGGAAAGGGGGTCTGACCCAGAGAAAAGCAGTGCCGGGGAGCGTTTTCAATGTTTACACAAAAAATTAAATTTTAAAAACCAGGGGAATTCCTATACAAAGCAGGTTTATTTTTCCCAAAAGTCCCTTGCTACCCCTTCTTTTCTGTTCCCTTTTATCAATAAAAAAGGCCAGACAGTTTAAAGTAAGGAAAAAAAGGGGGGCTGAAGGAAGGCGAGTCCAAAAGGCTTACTTTTGTTTCACAAAAAATTTTAGAAAAGTAAATTAAAATTCCCATTTTGGAAGGTTTTCCCACCAGCCTTTACTCTTAAAACCCCTTTAAAAAAAAGGGAAAAAAAAAAAAACTATTAAAAAAAAAATTTACTTTTCCAAAAAAAAAAATTTCCCAAACCAGTGGACTTTTCAAAAGACGGTATTTTTTTTCCCTTTTTATCTTTTTTTTTTTTCAAAAATTTTAAATATCCAAAATTTAAAGAAAGGAGGGGGGGGGATAGCCAAGACCCAGGAAGCTAGATGGTTTTAAAAAGAAAGTTTTAAAATCACTTTTTTAACCAAGTTGGGGCGAGAAGAATCGATAAGATCCACCTGCAAGTTCTACAAATGTGGGGGGTTAATCTTTCACCTCGTGAAAGCGCCTGCCACTTTAATATATGTGTGTGAGGAAGGCCCTGGAGTGGGTGGATGACATTAGTGTAAAATTTTCTTTTCGAGTCAAATTTAAATTTTCCTTTCTTTCACAAAAAACCCCTTTATTGTCAAAAAATGAAAAAACCCTTTAAAATATAAAAAAAAGTGCAAGACGCAATCTGTTTGGGGCTCAATGTCCCAAAACAAAGGGGTTTGGGGTGAAAACCCGGAGCCTGCAAACGGTTGGGGGAAAACCCGGATTAACAACTTAATTGCGGATCCGCCAACAAAGGAGGTAGGAAAAAACAAGGAGGATGGGGGCTCGTAGTTTGTTTCGGAGAAGCACCAGTCATTTTCAAATAAGAACTAGTGGGGGTTTCCCTTTTTCTTGGCCCGGGGGTGACCCCCCGTAATTTGGGTTTAAAAGCGTGTTAAAAGGTTTTATTAGATAAAACTTTACTTTGCAGCGTTCCAGGTCCTTGGAGATATCCAGCAGACAGTGTGCTTCAGACAATAGCAAGATACGGGTTTTAGGGCCGGGGGTTTAGGAAGGGAGAGTTAAAGGCTCGGAAAAATTTCGGTTTTCCTTTAAAAAAAAATGATCTAGCAGAGCTCAAGTCGTCATTTAAAGGGGGATAATATGGTACTTTTATATTTAAGACTTTTGTGTTGTCATGCAACTGTATTGACAATATTGTCACAAAAATGGGGTTTTATCGCAACGGGGGTGTATATATCTTTTTATTTTTATATTATATATATAATTACCATAATATTTAAAAAACAACACATTTTTCTATATTTATATATATATTATATATTATTTACTTTTCACACACACACACCACATATATCCCTACCTCAATTTTTGGGGACCATCAGGCCCCGCCTTTTTAACCCCGCCCACACACCAAAAATGCCAACTTTTTTTTGCCAAATTTGGGAAGGGGCATTTTCAGGATTGCAAATTTTATACGGATGGAAAATTAAGTTATTTAATATACAGCTAGGGAAGCCCAAACAGAAAAATTTTTTTTAAAAACAAGGGTAGAAATTTGATCAATAAACTATTTCCCAAACAAAAAAGAGGGACATTTGCAGAGCTAAGAGGGACAAGAGCTAAAAAAATAGGGACTGTCCCTCCAAAACAGAAAAAAATTGGGGGGTATGATTCATTCTCTCTCTCTGGGGTGTGTAAATTTTACATATATTTTAAAAAAAAAAAAAAAAAAAAAAAAAAAAACACACACACACACACACACAGTGAAAGGGAAAAAATTATTTTTAGCCCCTTTCTGATTGTGTAAATTTGCCCAATGGCAAGGGGGACATTAACAGTCTATAATTTTAAGGGTAAAATTTTTTTCAGCATTTTGAGATAGAAAATCCAAAATAAATCCAACCCAAAAACACATTATTTAAAAGTTTTTGCAAATTTTTTCCCGTGAGAAATAAAATATTTGATCCCTACGGAAACAAGACTTAAATTTCTTGGGAGGAAAAAAAAACCCCTTTTGGGAAGCACAGCAGTCAATTTAAAACCCAAATTCCCCCGTGTATTTTTTTTGGTGATTCTGCCTTTCTCATGATCAGGGATTCCCCAAGAGGGGAGATTTTTAAAGAAAGCCCCAAAGATCGATGCGATTTTACAAGGGCTTTTTTTATTTTTCCTTTTTTTACAAATTTCACCAAAAAGGTCTCCTTTTTCACCCCGCCCCTCTTAATTTTGGTTTTTTAGCCCATTCCCGCTTTGTGCGGTTATGTCTTGTCCCTTTACATCCTTTTGGGAAAACTCTTTGGGGCTTGCCCATTTTTTGTGGGTTAAGTCTGTACCCGAAAAGGGGTTTGTGGCAGGAGTTTTTTTTATTTAAAGGGGGGGCTATGTTAGACGCTGTTTTTTAATGAGGGAAAAGGGGGTTTAATTTGGAGGTCTAACCCGGGGCTGAAAGGGGCCAGAACTCTTAAAGGTTTTGGGAGGGGGTCAAATACTTATTTCTTCAGAAAATTTCCCAAATAAATTTATACAATGTGATTTTCTGGATTTTATTTTGGAATATTCTATCTCCCCAAGTTAAAATTAACCTACCCTTAAAATTTATAATATTATTTTTATAATATAAAATAATAATATATTTATTTATTAATAAAATATAATTACAAAAAGATGGCCCTGTCATGGAAACTGTTTAAGCCACGGTCGCTATATTTCCTAAAAGACACCGATGATGACGAGACATTGGTTGGCCGAAGCGATCATTAAATTTCATCCGACGAATGACCAATTTGGTTGAACTGACCCGTTTTCATCAACTAAACTGCACCGGATAAATTTCTAGTGTAAATTATAGTAAAAGTATTGGGTCACAAAAGGTCATGTCTGTTCTGATAAGCCTTGCCTACTTTCTAGAAAAAAGTAACTGTGACCCCAGAAGTGAGGAAAAGTCAAAGTTTTGGACACAACAAGCAAAAATGTGCATTTTTCCACCAACATAGGGGAGCCAATTTATTAAATGTATTCTCCTTCTCTGGTGGACCCAGATTTTTTTAATTCATCACATGGACACTCATTTGAAAGCCACTGCGAAGGGAAATGTGTGGCCAGACGCAACCTATCACCAAGGAAGTTAGAGCAGCCACTTTTAAGACATTTTCGCCACTTAGGTAATTCCTACTTATATCATATACCTACTGTTAAAAGAACACGCCCATTTGTCTTTCATGGCACCCTGGCAACAAGCACTTGAAAAGGAACGTCGTTTTTGGTGTAGACTCCAGCTACTTTGTGCGTACAGGCTTAGGAGATATGGAACTCAGCAGAAGGTATAGTACCTCAAGAAATATATTGGAGCTGCACTGAATGATACAAATAAAGAGGGATATCTAATTTACAAAACTTATTTTTAATGATTTGATTAGGAGATTCGGAAGTAATAAACAGGACCCCAGTTTAGGATTTTACGGATGGATTAAAAAGTGGAGCATTTCTCTTTCTGGAGGACCTGAAAAGCGGATACAAAGAGCGTCTTTCTGGAGGACCTGAAAAGCGGATACAAAGAGTGTCTTTCTGGAGGACCTGCAAAGCAGATACAAAGAGCGTCTCTCTTTCTGGAGGACCTGAAAAGCGGATACACAGAGCGTCTCTTTCCAGAGACCCGAAAAGCAGATACAAAGAGCGTCTCTCTTTCCGGAGGACCTTAAAAGCAGATACAAACAGCGTCTCTCTTTCCGGAGGAACCCGAAAAGCAGACACAAAGAGCACCTCTCTTTCTGGAGGACCTGAAAAGCAGATACAAAGAGCGTCTCTCTTTCCGGAGGACCTGAAAAGCAGATACAAAGAGCGTCTCTCTTTCCGGAGGACCTGAAAAGCAGATACAAAGAGCGTCTCTCTTTCCGGAGGACCTGAAAAGCAGATACAAAGAGCGTCTCTTTTTTCCGAGGACTGAAAAAATAAAAGAGATCCTTTTCCAGGGGGCCAAAAAGCAGATACAAAGAGCGTCTCTCTTTCCGGAGGACCTGAAAAGCAGATACAAAGAGTATCTCTTTCCAGAGGACCCAAAAAGCAGATACAAAGAGCATCTCTCTTTCCGGAGAACCTGAAAAGCAGTTTACAAAGGGGTTTTTCTTTCCGGGGGAACCCAAAAAGCAGATACAAAGAGCATCTCTCTTTCCGGAGAACCTGAAAAGCAGATACAAAGAGCGTCTCTCTTTCCGGAGGACCTGAAAAGCAGATACAAAGAGCGTCTCTCTTTCCGGAGAACCAGAAAAGCGATACAAGAGCGCCTCTTTTTTCGGAAGGAACCTGGAAAAGCAGATACAAAGAGCGTCTCTCTTTCCGGAGAACCCGAAAAGCAGATACAAAGAGCGTCTCTCTTTCTGGAGGACCTGAAAAGCAGATACAAAGAGTGCCTCTCTTTCCGGAAGACCAGAAAAGCAAATAGAAAGAGTGTCTATTTTTGGGGGTCTCAACAACACTACGTAATCTCCCTATTCTCAAGGGGATCAAGGTAACAAAGAACATATTTATAATCAAGAAAGTTGGAAACAAACATTTTCTGTGTTATGTGGTGCATGTTTCATGCCTGGGAAAACGGAACTTCTCAGCTCTAAACAAAGGATCATTACACTTAATTAAGATTTTTTTTTCTTTCAGGGGAAAAAAAAAAGAAAAAGAAAGATAAGGTAAAGGAACGCTGTCATTGCCGATTCCGGAATGAGCCTCCACCCCAGCCCAGAGCCCATCAGTCATTTCTACGGCTCACATGTCATTGGACAATTACACACATATATATATGGACATGACCCGCATACGAGTCCAAAGCTGCAGCTGAGACATCTCGTAGATTTAGAGTCTCACCTTCTAAAGCAATCATCTCTAATTAGGGGCCAGATTTTATTAAAAGTGAACACTTTGGAGCTGGTGACCCCGCACAGACCACACATTATACTTTAAGTAGACACAAGGCCAACATTATGGAAATGTTATAATTACTAAATGTGCTTACACCGCAATGAGCTACATCGCGCCCCCGGGGCCAATGACATTAACAACTCAAGTAATAAAGTGAGGAGAGATTTCTTAAGGGCTCCCGCTGCCCTGATCTTTTGCTCCAGATATTTTTATTTTTTTTTTTAACTTTAAGTAAGAAATATTTTTTCCTGTTCTATTTAACAGGTTCCAGAAAATAATAGTTTAAAAAGGTTTGATCCCGCAGCGATGTGGAGAGACAAAGTTAGGGATACAGGTCACGTCCCGTCCCCCACCCCTTGGGCCCGTTCAAATTTGGTCCCACATCACCAAGACAACCTAGATTTCTGATGGATGCTAAATGGGCCAGCCTATTTTTGGAGGTGAGTGATTTACAACCGATTTAACACTAAAATGTCTGCTTTCCTCTCTTTTATATCTCCTCTACCCCCCCACTAAAAAGATGTCTCATAAGAAAATAACAGACAAATTTTGTGAATTTTTTTTATTTATTATAGCTGCTGATCGGAAAGAATTTTATCACGTTTGTTCTTGCTGATCAAAACCTGCAATAAGATATAAGAGGACAACTAAAAGTTATCTGGTTGCTTAAACAAACTTATCTGAAGATGATCAAAATGCATCTAATGATGGTGTGAGCATCTCAAGCTTAGCAATATTTTGTCTTTTACAGGGTATAGTACTTCAAGTAGCCTAGAAAACATCTTCCCATTAGGGGGATAGCATTGAAGGTAAAGAAGAACGTCTCGCTGCTATACAGTAGAGTATCTATACTACAAAGACTGGTTTTCATCCACTCCCCTAGTCAGACATCAGGAAGCAGATGGCTTCATAAAATGTGTACTGTAAGGGTGAAAACAGATTATATAAAAGAAAAAAGGTTGATAAAACTTCACACTTATCACACTGTTTTACAAAGCAGTCACAATACACTCTCTGGACATCACTTTGCCGTATAGACTGAGACTGGACGATAAGAGTTATCTCATTAACATCAGAGGCCAGAAGAGTTAAAGGGATTGTCAACTTTAATTAGATCTTTTAATAGGGTCAGGTTGGGGGGGACAAATGGAATGACATTTATCTCTTGATACCTGGCTACTACAGCTCTCGAGCTCCCCAGGATCCACTCCTCTTCACTTTTGGGTTCTCATTCCGACACACACTCTGGAAGTGAAGAGGAGCAGGTACTTGGGGATCTCTGTATCTACAATGCCGGAGACCAGGAGGTTTCTCAACACCCGCCTACCACCCTGGGAACATTTAAATATAAATCTCATTAAAATGGACAAACCCTATAACTCCCTGGCCTGTGATGATAATGAGATGACTCTGTTCATCCAACCCCGGTCTATAGTTGTCAACCCCTCTAAATGACAACTCTATTGTACTGCTGGAAACTCAGTAAGGTAGGACAAGCCTCTGTAAGCTGCTCCCCTGTCCCTTTCATGATTTCTGGGTGAGGGGGCTATATCTATACCTCCTCACTTTTTGGATGATCTAAAAGGGACACTGGGTGCGTTCTATGAAAGATCCACGAATGGTGCTAAATCATGAAATAATATACAATTAAGGCTCAAATACACAATTCGGAATCAGACACCTTTTGGATAACTAAAGTAAATGTAATATACAAATTTAATTCCTGGGTCAAAAAGAGGAACATTAAGAGGCAAATAGGGACAGAGGGTCAAAATTAGGGACTGTTCATCAAAAAGATGGACATGTAGGAAGTATGGCTTTTCTCTATTATTTTCTGGATAGATGTATCTGTCAATCAGCTCCCAATCATTGCAGCTGTAATAAATTATACACCTTGTGGCATCCCCCATGAAGACACTACAATGTTTCCAACATGGCTGCCACCAAGTATATATATTATATATATATTATATATATTATTTTATATATATATATATATTTATATTTTATATATATTATATTATATTTTATTATATAAAAACTGCCCAAATAATGGAACAAACCTATTATTTGTAGTGTACAGGCTTGCATCTAATGAAAAACATTACAAATTATATACACGAGATGTTACCTTTAAGTAGTCTGCACTAATTTCAGGGCACGGAGAGAAATTTTCAAGCAACAGGAGACAGGCTTCACTCCACTATTGCACACAATATACAATACTTTGTTCCAATAAGCCTACATTTTGAGACGTGACTATTCCAGATCTTTCCAAATATTCAGGAATAAAAAATAGGTTCAGCATCTCCGAGACATAACAAAAAGAAGCGCCCGAGTCCCATCTCTCATTTGGCAGATAACCAGCCGACAGATATTGACGTTCATAAATTTGACTTTGCTTCTAAAGGATGCAAATATAATTTATAGGGGGAACATCGGCTTCTCTGCTGTCACACGGTGCAAAGAATACAAAGTACAAGCGGATCACAGATGGTTTGGGTTACAAAAATGCTGTCAGGCAAACCATTCACACGCTATGTGACCCCCGCCACTCCTCCCTGCCACAATTACCTGTGCAGCGATTAAGGATCCCGACTGTCTGTTCTTATCATCCCGCTGAGGAAGTAGAGATTTCAGGAGTTTGGGCATCTGAGGCACGAGGGATTTGACAGGGTTTAAGTAGGATGATACGGATGTATCATGACCTGCCACAATAAAATGTAAATGTCACAATGATGTTATATATACATAAAAACATCTAGAGAGTTCTGGCCGCTGCATAACACATCGACATAATATATCATAAACTAGAAGTATAAAGAACATGCTACGGTGAGGGGTAGAACGAGCCGAGGCCATAGGGTACGTTCACACGGCACAAGAGGTTGTCCAGTTTAGTGAAAATTAGTTTAATAGGGATAGAGTAGAGAATGAAAAGGAAAAAAAAAAAAAAAAGATACTTACCTCCTGATCCTCCACCACTGCAGCTCTGAAGCCTTCCAGGATCTGCTGCTCTTCACTTCGGGGTTGTACTATTGACATGCAGGAGAGGTTCATGCTCACTAGTGAGTGAAAGGAGCGTGAGCCTCTTCTGTGTGTCGTGATGAGAACCTGGAAGTGAAGAAGAGCGGATTCTGGGAGGCTTCAGAGCTGCAGCAGTGGAGGACTGGAAGGCAAGTATGATTTTTTTTTTTCACCTCAGCCCCATTTAACTATAATTTTATTAAACCGGACAACTCCTTTTCCTACAGGATTGGCAGCAAAACTCTAAAACTGAATCATACATTTCTATTCCGGATCCGGATTTGCCCCATTCAATAAGGCTAATGTGTCAGCCTTTACAAGCTGAATCAGTGGGGTATAAGTAGCATGCAACCTACTCTTGTTGGTTCTTTGTTTCTGCAACAAGGGCATAAATTCACGCACACTTTTTTCCGCTACATGTAAAAGGGTTATAAGAAAAAAAATGTGTTCACAATGGTTGAATGTGGATTGTCACTGGATATGAAGTGGATTTGTGCCCAAATTCTTAGAGTGTGAACAGACCTTTAGAGGCAGATACTAGAAAACTAAAATAAAAAAGGTCACACAACTAAGATGAAGAAACACACTGCAATCTTTTGCCCCCCCCCCCCAAAAAAAAAAACCAAAATTGCATTGATGGCTTACGATGTCTATTTTGCACGTGATTTACAATGTGTTTATAAATGATTAAAAAAGTAATTTAAAAAAAAACAAAAAGGAAACACATAACCCAAATGAACTGTTTGTAAAGTTAGCCTAATGATTCAGAGGGTGCATGATGATTACTCGGTAACCATGCATATTGGGAGCTCAGAGGGCAAACCAAAATTTTCAGAGGGTTTCCAAGTGAACTGGTACTCAGAGTGAAGACTCCAATAATTGCCTCCAGCCCAAAACATAAAGGAGATGTAACCCCATAACTAATTCCTGGTGGATTGAGATGGTACAGGGTTTGACGGTGGTGGTTTAAAATCGTACAGAAAAAATAAAATATGATAAAAACAGAATAAAATAATAAAAAAAAAACAACAAAAAAAACGTCAAGTAATAATTTAGCAAAATTACTCAACTTTTTGCAGGTTGGATCAGTGAAATGATGACGTCTTTTAGCTAAATCTATCAAGAGCAGTAAGAAAGGATGTGAAATTCACAGTGTGATGTGTGAGGGGATAGGCTCGGAGACTTGCCTGAGTCCTGAGACTGGCCGTGTCCTGATCTTGCAGCCGATGAAGGTCGGGGGGAGGTGCTACTGCGACTGGGCAAGGTTGAGGATTGAGAGACGTCTTGCTGGCTTTCCCATCGACCCTATAACAAAGGTGTGGACAAGGGTTACATATTATCAGGGGCGGGTATTACATCAGCCTTGCAACACAAGACCACCCTATTGATCTCATGAATAATGAACCCACCATGAACCCTCCTGATTATTATGAAGACAGGCAATCAGTCTGACTGCTGACGATTCTCCCAATCTTCCTATGTACCCCCCAAAATATAAAAATACAAAACGCATTCTGCAAATTAAACATTGTCCATTCGTATAATATACAAAACATTCAAAATTCTATAACAAGGGTTTATGTCAGCAAGCTCCATTGACCTTAGCCTTCAGCCAACCTACCAGGAAACATGGATACCACACATGTTGGACATTGGCTTTATAGAGTTTGGACAGCAACAGCTAGTTCCAGGCACTGCAAAATGTTATACCCTGAAACTGGATGGACACTTCATTCTACTATTCCCCCCTCCAATACACAGTTGAAACCAGAAGTTTATATAAACTATATAAAAAAACACAAATACATGTTTTTCTCACTATATGACATGAAATCAGAATAAACCTTCCCCGTTTTAGGTCAAATGCAGAAAGGAACAAAGACCTACAGTTTTGGAGACATGGCCTGTTTTCTGACAAAACTATAAATTGAACTGTTTGGCCATAATGATCATCGTTACGTTTGGAGGAAAAAGGGAGAAGCTTGGAAGTCTAAGAACACCATCCCAACTGTGAGACACGGGGGGTGGCAGCATCATGTTGTGGGGTTGCTTTGCTGCAGGAGGGACTGGTGCACTTCACAAAATAGATGGCATCATGAGGAAAGAAGATTATGTGGTAATACTGAAGCAACATCTTAAGACATCAGCCAGGAAGTTAAAGCCTTGGTGGAAATGGGTCTTCCAAATGGACAATGACCCGAAGCTACTGCCAAACTGGTTACAAAGTGGCTTAAGGAGAACCAAGTCAATGTTTTGGTGCGGCCATCTCAAAGCCCTGATCTCAATCCAATTGAGAATTTAGGGGCAAAGCTAAAAAGGCCGGTGCGAGCAAGGCGACCTACAAACATGGCTCAGTTACACCAGTTCTGTCAGGAGGAATGGGACAACTATTGTGAGAAGCTTGTGGAAGGATTTCCAAAACGTTTGACCCAAGTCCTACCGTTTAAGGGCAATGCTACCAAATACTAATGAAATGGATGGAAACTTCTGACTTTGCAGAAAGTAAAGTCAGGTAATTGGCAAATAGAAATAATTTTGGTTCCTAATTGACTAAAACGGGGAAGGTTTATTCTGATTTCATGTCAGATAGTGAGAAAAACATGCAGATGGGGCTTTTTATATAGTGTATGTAAATTTCCGGTTTCACCTGTATATGCACACTTGGCCCGGTAGTGCATGCATTTGATCTAAATGGAAAAAGTGGTCGCCAGACACCGCTGTCCCTTTCAGACACCTGAGACGGCAGCTTATCTCCCAAAAGGACTGGGCATGTTAAAACCCAACTGCTTAAACTTTCTCTCGCCCAACAACTACCATTGGGGAAATGTCTTTAGGACCTCATAAACAGAAGGCTGGTGGGGTTAAAATTAATCTAATGTGTACGACCAGCTCAAAACACTGCCGATCATAATATTATATTATATATATATATATATTTATATATATATATATATATATATATATTATATATATATATATATATATATATGAAATTCTACAGCGCTGTACAGAGATAGTTACATTGGGACTCAAAGCCTAAATCCCAGGTTAACCTGTCTGAAGTGTGGGAGAAACTGGAGAACTTGGAGGAAACCCACACAAAGACGGGGAGAACATACAGACTCCTTGCACCGAGCCGCCCACACTGCTGCACTGTGCTACTCCTCCGGGAGCCAGCAATGAAAACAGCATTACTTCTTCTACTCCTTTCAATGGATGGATCAGTGTTGATCACTATTCCTTGCTCCAGCACCAACCTCTGGTTTGCAATTTTGGCTTCTCGTTATATTGGGTTGCTGTGTAACCAAATTTTCCTTCCTCTCCACAACACCAGCTCAATGGTTGCAGGTCACAGATGTCATCACCCACACTGTCCTATATGTTGAATAACCAAGGAGTCCATTGCCTCTGGAGGACATCAAGACCAGAGGCACACTGTTAAAGGTAGCCTGGTGATTGAAGTACTAACTTTCCTAGCTCTCCAAGTTTGTTTCTTGTCTTGTGCCTATTGTATTTTGATCTTCTAACTTTCAAACAAACCCAGTATTTATCATGAGAGAAAGCTTCCAAAGAGATAAAAACTACATGCTGCCAGGACACACTTTTAGCTACTGAGTGACTCATCTTTGATTAAAATATACAGATATGTGCTCTGCAGATCTGAAAGGATGGTACAACGCTGGTCCTAGGGTTAAAATACCGTATTTTTTGGACTATAAGATGCACTTTTTTCCCCCCAAATTTGAGAGGAAAATGGTGGTACGTCTTAAAGTCCGAAAAATATGGTAGGTGCGTCTTATGGTCCGATGCGTCTTAAAGTCCGAAAAATACGGTAAGATAAAAGAGTAAAAAGCTCCATCCTGCTAATGTGATACAGCAGGGGGTGAAATCACTAGTCTGTCCACTGCTGGAGCAATGAAAACAGAGAGGTGGTTGGTAACTAGTGGAGCTTGTGTAAACAAGCAGGAGATAAGAACTCCTCTAACTCTGAAATAAAGCAAAATCAGAACAGCAATGTATTTGGCAATAGTCTTTGTTTACCTTTGCCTATATGTTTAATGCAAATCAATGAACTGGCCCTTTAGTAAAATGAATACCAAGGGATCCCTGTGGGTCTGTCCACACGACAAGCCTTTCCAGTCGGAAATCAATGCGGTATTAAAAACTGTGAAAAACCAACTGTAAACCATCCCCATAGACCTCAATAGAAAATCCACGTTTTTTTCCTTTAATTTAGAACATGCTCAAACTTCTGTCATATTTTACTCAGAAAACGGTGGAAAATTTACTATTGAAGTCAATGGGATGGCATGGAAAACGACCGGAAAGGTTTGTGCGTGTTTTTTTTTTTGCCGCGCATCCGCATCCAATTACTCAATAGTGCTCTATGATGCAAAAAACCATTACAAAAAAAGAATGCGAAAACCACGGCAAAAAACACCCAAAAATCGAGTTAAAAATCCTTGTGTTCGTGTGTAAAACGTTCAAATAATCATTGGACGATGCTGTTTTAGGGTACGTCAATGCGGCATTAAAGAACCCGACCGGTATTTTATAGTCTTTTCCACGGTTCGGGGGAACGGTTGGGTCCGACCCACGGATTTGTCCGCCCCCTTATCATTAAATAGCACACTCTCCATCCGCAAAAAAACCCAAAAAACGGGACATTATTTAACTCAAAAACACAATGCCATACTTACAGCTCAATGCCTGGATAATACTAAACCCAGTAGGAGGCAATAAAAACCCCAGTGCTACTTGGAAGAAAATATAACAGGTGCAGATAACTAATGAGCGGAAGCTCACAAACCAATCTACTTGGAAGGCAAATGGATAATAAAAAACTGCACATTGGTTAAAAACCGGACGGAAGAATGTGCATGCTCCGAGTGCCCTTAGGATTCAGAATCTAATGAGTATTTTGTCCTTTGTGGTGTGGATGTACCCTTAGGGCGTGTCCCCACTGCACGGGTTTTCAGCCGGTTTGCGGTTTTTCAGACCGCCTGAAAAACCATCCGAAAATGAGCACAATGGTGCTCTATGGAAAACCCGTGCAGCAGTCCCCACTGCACGGGTTTTCCGCCTGGTGGTTTTTCTGCCCGCAGGCTGCTTATAAAACATTGAGCATGTTCATTCTTCCGTCCGGTTTCTGGACGGAATATGAACACCTCAATGGGAGGGCTGTTCTCCGCTCATCGGAGAAAAGCCGTCCCCCCCCGCGGCCGTGGGGACGGCCGCAAAACCGGACAAATACCGGCCAGGTAAACCGACCGGTATTTGTCCACTGCCGTGTGAACGCACCCTTAGTATTCAGAACCTGAAGAGTATTTTATCATTTATGGTGTGGAGTCAGAATCTGACCAATATTATGTCCTTTGTCGTGTGGACGTGCCCTTAGGATTTTCACCGCGATGAGCAGAAGAATGTGCTTGTAGAATGTCTTGCGGGCGGCCGCGGGCGGAAAAACCGCCGCGTGGAAAACCCGTGCAGTGGGGACTGCTGCACAGGTTTTCCCATAGAGCCCCATTGTGCTCACTTTCGACCGTTTTTTCAGGCGGTCTGCAAAACCGCAAACCGCCTAAAAAAACCGTCCGATACCCGTGCCGTGGGGACATGCCCTTAGGATTCAGAATCTGACGAGTATTTTGTCCTTTATGGTGTGGACGTGCCCTTAGGATTCAGAATCTGACCATATTTGTCCTTTATGGTGTGGATGTGCCCTTAGGATTCAGAATCTGACCAGTATTTTGTCCTTTATGGTGTGGACGTGCCCTTAGATCAGAATCGACAGTATTTTGTCTTTATGGTTGGACGTGCCCTTAGGATTCAGAATCTGACCAGTATTTTGTCCTTTGTCGTGTGGACATGCCCTTAGGCTCCACATCCTGACCAAGCTAGCTTTAATCAGATTGCAGATTCATGGGTTGACTTCTTCAGAACCGCAACCGTATGACACTATCACAACTCTAACCAGCAACTTTTTGGAAAAACTTTTGAAAGTACGACTTCAAATTTGCTTTAACCAATTCCATTTTTGGAGCAGGTAGCAATCAGACGAGTCACGTATCTGAAGCTCTCACCCTTTACTGCTTTCTGTAATGGCAGGAGCGCAGAGAACTTAATGTGTTATCTACTTAAAAAGCTCAGCTCACCTTGGGGAGAGATGTCGACTCCCGCGGCTTCCTGCAACAGTTCAGCTGCGTCAAACACACCTAATCGCTCCCAAAGATGGTCCAACTTGCCAGATTACACTAGAGCAACGGTGCGTCGGACTGAAGCCAGCTCCCCCCCCTCCCACCACCTCTCGTGTTAAAGGACAGGACGGTTTACTGTCATAATAAAATTTATGCAGTAAATTCCATTTAGAAAAACACCCTTGGGATGAGAAATCCGCGTTCTTCTGAGCAGAATGTTCCTGCAAGTAAAGTCTTTACAAAAGGTCTGAGAGGAGAGATGCTCGTAATGAGAAAGATGGGGGCAGATGGAGGAGGGGGGGGGGGGGGGGATGCCAAAAGCAACAAAGTATTGAGATGCGAGACATCAATTGTGACAGAAGACAAAGTAACAAGGATGTAGTGATCTCCTGCATTGGGTCATTACCTCCGGCGTCCTGTTGCGCCATTTCTAGAGGTTATTACTCCTTATTTATTGTGGGGAATACAGACTAAAAACTAAAAATTCAACAACAAAAAAAGGGAAGACATTGTATCCCAAAGCAACTGAAAATAGAGCTCATATAAACCACAACCATACACTGCCAGAGTCAGCCACTCACGGACAGAGAAGCTCCATGTTGGATTTGCATCTGCCCAATCCTTCGTTTCCCCTGAAACATTTGGTGACACCAACCCCCTCCGCTGCACTTATAAGGCTGCTACCCCGATATAAGGTGTCAGCTGTATGGTTAGTGGCACAATATAATGGGTCACCATTACTGTCAGAATGCATGAGCAAAGGAAGTGCCAAAGCCAATAAATGAGAGGGTCAAACGTAGAAGGGGTAAAAGAGGGCAAAACGTAGAAGGGGCAAAGGAGGGCTAAACGTAGAAGGGGCAAAGGAGGGCCAAACGTAGGAGGGCCAAACGT
The DNA here is from genome assembly GCA_025379985.1 of Phyllomedusa bahiana. Classification (NCBI taxonomy): domain Eukaryota; kingdom Metazoa; phylum Chordata; class Amphibia; order Anura; family Hylidae; genus Phyllomedusa; species Phyllomedusa bahiana. The sequence continues at coordinate 62,599 of JAODAL010005679.1, read as the reverse complement.
CGGAGGGCCAAACGTAGAGGGCCAAAGGAGGGCCAAACGTAGAGGGCCAAAGGAGGGCCAAACGTAGAAGGGGGGAAAAGGGGGGCCAAGGTAAAAGGGGCAAAGGGGGGGGGCCCAAAGGTAGAGGGGGAAAAGGGGGGCCCAAAATAAAGGGGCAAAGGAGGGCCAAGCGTAGAGGGCCAAATGAGGGGCCCAAAAATAGAAAAGGGGGAAAGGAGGGCCAAACGTAGAAAAGGGGAAAGGAGGGCAAACGTGAGGGGCAAAGGGGGGCCAAACTAGGGGGCAAAGGGGGGAAAAGTAGAGGGGGAAAGGAGGGCCAAACAGAAGGGGCAAAGGGGGGGCCCAAAGGGAGAAGGGGCAAAGGAGGGCCAAGCGAGAAGGGGCAAAGGAGGGGGAACGTAAAGGGGCAAAGGAGGGCCAATCGTTGAGGGGCAAAGGAGGGCCAACCGTAGAGGGGCAAAGGAGGGCCAAACGTAGAAGGGGCAAAGGAGGGCCAAGCGTAGAGGGCCAAAGGAGGGCCAAACATAGAAGGGGCAAAGGAGGGCCAAACGTAGAAGGGGCAAAGGAGGGCCAAACGTAGAGGGGCAAAGGAGGGCCAAACGTAGAGGGCCAAAGGAGGGCCAAACGTAGAGGGCCAAAGGAGGGCCAAACGTAGAAGGGGCAAAGGAGGGCCAAGCGTAGAAGGGGCAAAGGAGGGCCAAGCGTAGAGGGGTAAAGGAGGGCCAAGCGTAGAAGGGGCAAAGGAGGGCCAAGCGTAGAGGGGTAAAGGAGGGCCAAGCGTAAGGGTAAAGGAGGCCAACGTAGAGGGGAAAGGAGGGCCAAACGTAGTTGGGGCAAAGGAGGGCCAAACGTAGATGGGGCAAAGGAGGGCCAAGCGTAGAGGGGTAAAGGAGGGCCAAGCGTAGAGGGGTAAAGGAGGGCCAAGCGTAGAGGGGTAAAGGAGGGCCAAGCGTAGAGGGGTAAAGGAGGGCCAAGCGTAGAGGGGTAAAGGAGGGCCAAGCGTAGAGGGGTAAAGGAGGGCCAAGCGTAGAGGTGTACAGGAGGGCAAGCGTAGAGGGGTAAAGGAGGGCATAGCGTAGTGTGGTAAAGGAGGGCCAAGCGTAGAGGGGTAAAGGAGGGCCAAGCGTAGAGGGGTAAAGGAGGGCTATAGAGAAGGAATACAAGAGTGCCACAGATGAGGGGTTAAGGATGGCCATAAATAAGCGGTAAAGGAGGGCTGTAGATAAGTAATAAAGGAGGGCTGTAGGTAAGGAATAAAGGAGGCCTTTTGCCAAGAGAGGGTCATAGCTAAGGTATAAGAGAGGACCATAAATAAGGTATAAGAGAGGGCCATTTATTAGGGGATCCTCTATGTTTACATCCATATGTGTGACTAATATTGCCTATACAGCTGTGACACTTTTATAAGTGGCATTGATATTAGGGGTCAGCAGTTTGATTCAACGTCAATGTGACTGAAGGAGACCGTAAAGTTTAGGGGTCGCGGTTTCCCTCATCCAAATATACACTGAATGTATGACTGTTGCTCCATTCAGACCCCTCATCACTGTGCGAACAGAGTTCTTGAGACCCTGCACTATAGTCTAGGAGGGTTCAGCATAGGATACACCAGCACTCAGACATTTATTGCCTACACCCTGTGTTTAGGTGATGTATGTCAATTGTGGGGAAAACCACCTTAATTCTCACTACCCTAGATAACCAAGTGTATAATGGAATTGACTCCCTCACTTCCCTAGGCAAAAATGAATTTTGCCCTTAACCCCTTCCTTCCTGGGACTTCAGCTATACTGTTTTTTTCCCCCTTAAAATACCCTTTGGAATAATGATTTTAAAATCCTTTTACACCCTTTTAAAACAATACGGAAATTAAGGACTTTAACCCTGTTGTTTTTTTGGGGACAACGGAATAAAAATTTCATTTTTTTTTACCCTTTAGCCCACCGGGGGTTTTTCCCCCTTTTTTCTGCCCTTTTGGTATGCAGCGTCCCTTTTAAACCCAAAGGGCCTTGATAGCCAAGTGAAGGGTCATTTTGCTTTCAAAAAACCCTTTCTTTGTTTTTAACTAAAAAACAAAAAAGTTTTTGAAAAAAATTTTTTAAAAAATTTGTCTCCCCCTTGTGCCTAAAGGGGGGAAAAACCCCTGCCCGTACATTGCAGCTATTTTGCAGTAAAATAAAATTATAATCCCATAAAACATGGATGTCAAACATTGTCCCAAGGGCCATATCAGCATTAATGTTGCCCTCAAAGGGCCGTGATGTTTTTATTTGTCATTTAAAAGGCCCCGAGAGGTCCTCAAAGGGTTTGGTATAATGGGCCAGCCCCTAGCACCTTTTTAGTACAGAGATTACTACTCTGGAGGGTGGCTAGTGCCTGGGTCATACTGTCAGAGCTCTGCACCCAACTTTGAGCGACTAAACAGAGCAGTGTGGAGGGGCACGCCGGAACTCTAACTTCAAGATGGTGCCCACTACCTGAGCTGGCGCCCCCCCGCCTTCCCAAAGCATAACCGTTCCTCCGGGGAAAGTGGAGAGACACTTCTTCTGCATCTAGGCCTTGTCCATCCCTGCTTGCTGTGTCAGCTTTAGGGGCCAAACCAGACTGGCAGGCCCTGGTTCAACAAGAACTATTAAGGTATGTTCCCCACGACTGATTTGGACGCTGATCTTGGAAAAGCCCTTACTGTATGAATACTAATACACCTAGCTGTCATATGAAAGTAATTGAGGGACAACTTGTTAGGGTGCAAGAGTTTTGTGGGGTCGCCCTTATCAGGGTGGTAACTCCGCAAGGGGCCTGGTAGGGCGAGTCGCTGTTAGGAAAAGCTTAGGTTTTTGTCTTCTATTTAAATATGAGATGGATAAGGATAAGTCCCTCTCAGCATTGGGTTTTCCCTTTCTCCTTTTAAGTATTTTTTTATTTTGATATTCTTAAAAGTATTTTTGAAGTGACTGAGACTTTTTTTGGATCGATTGTATTTGTCCCTGGCCCTGTGGATCGGCTTTTGGAGATTCCGCACTTCACATATTGTATCTGGGAAGTGAAAAATCTGCCTCTGAAAAAACAGCGTTTTATCCTCCTTCGAGATCCGTGCGGATTTTCTGACGAGGAAACCACTTGATTGAGTTGAAAATTGAGTGTTGAAAATTTCAGCACCTAATCCTCTTGTAAATCCCCCAGGGAAAAAAATTCGGACAACCATCCCTACAAGAGATCACAACCTATGACTTTTCCCCCCCATTTTAGGGGGTTAAAAAGGGGTTTTGCCCCCATGTAATTTTACGGGAAACCCCCAAAAAAGTGTATTTAATCACTTTTTTTGAAAAAATTATGTATTACAAAAATGAAGACTCTGAGAGTACAGCATTTCTAATCCCCTTTTTACCTGAAAGTTCCACTAGACATGACCCAGGAGCTGAAGGCCCGCTTGCGTGAAACACTTTTTAAATCTGATGACAGCAAATGAATGAGCTTTTAAGGCACCGGGTAGAAAGTGCAGTCTATGAGGCTGTTTTCTTGCTGTATTGAGAATCCACTGTTGTACTTTTTATTACTTCACTTAAGTTTTTGAGATGCTCCCTTATGCTCACTCCTTATCACCCCCCCCCCTCTCAGCCCTGCAGCCTTCATTACTCAGCGTGATTTGTTGACATTCTCCCTGTGCTGATAAGGAAGGTAAGAAACTTGCGTTCTGGCAAATCCCCTTTAACATGGTGTTTTTGGATACGATTTTGCATCCGTTTTGGATCCGAAAATCGCATCCAAAAACGCAGCAGCGATCGGATCCTAAACGCAGCTACACGTTTGGATGCGTGTTTGATGCAGCAGGATCGCATGCTATCGTTTTAAATAGGGCTCCTGCTGTGTCTTTCAATTGTCAATTCTTGGAACGGATCCGAAAGGCGCAATGAGACATACATCGGTGATCACTCGTGTGAACGCCGATGCGTGTTTCACAGTAAAAGCAATGTAAATCACACTGCTCATTGTTAGATGCGTGTTTGGGTCCGTTTAGGGTCTGATCCAAACACATATCTAAAATCGTATGTTCAGACCGACCCAACACGCCATGTGAACGTACCCTAAGACTACAGCTCCCAGCTTTCCCTGACAGCCAGTGCCCTTCAGGTCCTGCTGGGAGTTGTGGTTTCCTGACAGTTGTAGATCACCATTTTAGAGCCACATGAAATATGGAGTCTTTCTCCCTGGGTAAACAGTCGCGGCGCTAATATATCCTGCACTAGACCGGCTTGCAGCAGATCTCGGTGATTGACTATCTGTCGTCTCCCCTGAAGTGATAAACGATTTCATCAGAGAAAAATTTCTCCTTTCCTGTAATCGTATCAATAATAAACTCGGAGATGTGAGACTGGAAAGTTCTGCAGAACGTCTTCAATATTCATGTCAAAACGCGGAGTCTCAGGACGGCAGAAGCGAGATATTAATGCGGAACACAATGTAACACACACAGGGGACAAGAGGAGGATACAAAGGTGCGGCGCAGACTTACTCTGTTACCCGCCAGGTTGTGCTGCGCTCCCAACTCCCCTCGACTCCCTGATAACTGCAACACGAAAAAAGACAAAATTGGAAAAGTCAATCTCCAACTTTTATCATCAATCTGATTAATCACTTTATCCGATACAACTATTATATTTCATCAAACAGCAGTAGGAGCCCAATGTAAATTATCATCAACCCCTCAAGAACGCAACTATGTCGGGTCTTAAAGGGGTTTTCTCAATGATACGCTTTTGACATGTAGGGAAAGGTTAAATTAAGAATATTACCTAATACATTGCTGTTTTGATTTTGCTTTGTTTAGGAGATGAAGATTTTATTAATTGCTAGTGTACACAAGTTTCTCTATGTTACTGACCACCTTTGGCAAAATAAACAAAGGTGGACCGCTCACCTGGATATAATTAGTTGGCTTCAGTACACAAATCTTAGGGCGCCAATATTTTTGTTTGTTGAGAATTGTTAAGTCCAGCACCGAAGAAAAATCCATTGTTTAGAACTTCACAATTATTAAAGGGGTTGTATCATTTCATTGAATGGTCTTCAGAATAAGGGGACAGTGAATACAAGCAACTTTGCAATTGGATGTCATTAGCAAAGCTGTCTTGTTATCACAGGATCCCTTATCTTCTGTTTCTGTTTACACTGATATCCAGTCCTGGTCGGATCCCTCCTCCTTGCATTTCACTAGCTGAGAGCTCATTTACATTCTGTTCAGCCCCCAGTCGTATTCACAGGAGCGAGCATTCCTGCCTTTCACTCAAAGTAAGGGACCGGCACATTTTCACTCTGCACAGCCAGAAGAAACAGAATAACACTGCAGGGCTTCTACAATCATAAAACAGCACAATTGAATGACTGTGCCTAAACATAGAAGGAGCATTAGGGCGCATCCCCACTGCACAGGACAAATACCGGCCAGTTTGCCAGCCGGTATTTGTCCTGTTTTGCGCCCGTCCCCCCTCCCATTGATGACGATGAGCGGAGAAGGCCCCCCCCCCCCCTCCCATTGAGAAGCACAGATTCCATCCGAAAAAACCGGACGGAAGATTGTGCTTCTAAATTTGTTTTGCCGCCGGACCGCCGGCGGCAAAAGCGTCCGACCGCAAAACCCGTGCAGTGGGGACTGCTGCATGGGTTTTCCATAGAGCACAATTGTGCTCATTTTCGGCCGTTTTTTCAGGCGGGCTGACACACCGCAAACCGGCTGAACAACCGGCCGAAAACCCGTGCAGTGGGGACAATGCCCTAGGTCCAAAGCATTTACTCTGCACAGCTCTGGAGGAGTTTATCAAGAGGGATTCAATTGTAACATGAATGCAAGCCTGGGGTATGTAAACGCTCTTACAAAATACGACTGCATTGGGAGGGGACACAGTGACATGGGGAAAGGGGGGACACACGGAGCCAGCAATGAACAGTGAAGGGGGGGATGATGTCATCCCTTCGGTTAAGAAACACCCAGCTGGGAGAGGAAGAAACGCCCCTGGATTTGAGCTGAGAAGCTGGAGAGCACATTGGAACAGCCAAACTGATGAAGCGATACATCCCCTTTAAAGCATCATGATAAAAAGGTGTTCATGACATCTTGCAGCACAATAGTAGACAGCAAATGCGTTTCGGGTAGTCCGTCTCTCCCTGCTCTCTCTCTTTTCTGGCTGTTTCAAGCTGCCATCTGACCATGGTGAGTCAATCCCTGCTGAGTCTTATCCCTAGCACATAGGCTTGTTTATTTAAGCTAATAACAAGTTTTAAGCTTTAGCCTATGTCTACACAGCACAGGTGTTTGGTTGGATTCTCTGCTGATTCAGTATTTGGAATCTGCTGAAAATCTGACTGTGACCAGTGCTGTGTAGACCGCAACAAAAAAATCTGTACTGTGGTTTACACAGCATGGATTTTATCCAGTCGGATTTTAAATCATGCTGCATATTCCGAGGGATTGCTGCTGGTTCCCCATACATTCAATATATAGGGCCGACGGCAATTCTCAAAACCGACTGCGGTTTTTAGCGCAAATCTGCACCAAAAAACCTGGTTCAGCGATGTTAAAATGCCGTCAGATTTTGGACGGCATTTCAATATTGCTGTGTTGACATAGCCTTAGAGCATAAACTTTGTGTATCAGATTTAACCCCTACGGTCATTCACTGTAATAGAATAGCTAGAACAAAGCGATATGCCAACACTGCAAACCTCCGGAGTCATATCACGTATGAATCAGCTAGCAGCAGAGCTAGATTCCCAAATTCACTGCAAAACCTCCTGCAGTCATATCACTGTAATAAGATCAGCTAGGAACAGCAGAGCTGATATGCCAATCACTGCTAAACCTCCGGCAGTCATATCACTGTAATAAGATCAGCTAGGAACAGCAGAGCTGATATGCCAATCACTGCTAAACCTCCGGCAGTCATATCACTGTAATAAGATCAGCTAGGAACAGCAGAGCTGAGATGCCAATCACTGCTACAGACCCGCCCACAGCCTGACCAGGAAGTGACAGTCTGAAGCTGCTTGTGGCTCTGTGAAACTGAATGGTGAGAAAACCCCTTTAACGCCATAAGGACTCATATTGTATTTTTGATTTTTGTTCCTTTTCACATTTCTTTCCTGTGGCAGGGTGTAACAGGAGTACAAACATGGCACTTGCAGAGGCCTTCATAGGCCTCTGGCTGGAACGGAAACCAAGCAGCACCCGTATTGCGGTCACATTTCGGAGCTGTGGCCCCATATACTGATCCTTTAGACACTGCAGTCAGCTTCACAGCAACATCTAAATTGTAAAGTAATGGGTTGGAGCAGTCTACGAGGCTGTTAGCAGTGGGTGTGGGCTGTATCTTACAGCCGGTATCAGCCGGGTATGGGGCAAGCTCAGTGAGTCTCCATTTTCCCTGCAAATTGGAAAAACTTTATCAAACAGACATTTTTTCAATAAATATCAAGGTTGGCACGCAACTTTGTCCAAGTTTTTTTTGTCATTCAAAAGAAACTTTATTACTGTAAAGACAGAAATACAACATGTATATCAAGTATAGGGTCATTGTTATAACAATACAAGAATATCTTTGTAGTCTAGCAGAAGCAAATAGGTCCTTGTTGAGGGAAAAGGAGCGTCACTTGCGTGTCCAGAAAACCTGTGAAGTGAACTTTAACATAACCTAATCATTTTCAAACGGGATCGGTAAGATCCCAGACAGATCATTATTTTACATAGCAACAAGCAAGAATGAAAAAGATTGAGGAGTACTCCATTCCCGTGAGCCCCCAATATCGCTATAATGTAAGAGATGCAAGAGAACAGATGTCGCCATCTGAGGGGCTCACAGCAAGGACAAGATTACTATTAAACAAACCCTTTCGCAACTTTGTCCGAGTTTTTAATTGTGGCCCACTGTGTATTTGAGTTCGACACCCCTGATTTGGAAGATATTTTCTTGTTTTTCACTGAACGACCACGTTAAGGATGAAGCTATTTTTTATTTATTTATTTTTTTTTAAATTTCCACATTTTTTCCTCCATCACTGTAGTCCTATGTAGCCCACTTGTTGCAGAATGAGTTTCATTATTTTTTTTTTATTGGCACCACTAGGGCGTACATACAAAGGGGCACGTTTATCAAGGCAGTTGCGGCAGAATTCTGGCATAATTTGCGCCAAAAATTCTTCTTATGTATTTTCTGCATCCCGCCTGTCAAAGCGGATGTGACCTCTGTAAAAGGTGTGTGGTTATACAAAACAAAAATGCGGCAAAATTTGGCAGCAGACAATGGCATAAAGTAAGCCAACTTAAAAGTGGTGTAAAGTTAGACCAGACAGTTTTAAGCTGCGTCAGATTTTTGAACGCTATGATAAATGTGTCGCATTGTAAGACTGTCTAGTCTAATTTAGAGGGAACCTTTCAGCTACCTTATGCTGCCCGAACGATGAGCAGCATGAAATAGCTGCAGGTTACCCGGTGCCAACCATCTGGGTTTTACCCTGAAACGTGGTGGCGTTCCCAGGTAAAACACCCAGTGAAGTTGTGCTAGGTACGGGAGAATTCGCTATGCCCGGAAGAGTCCCATATGCATCTCCTCCTCGCCCCTCAGCTTGACCGACAGCTCTCTCCCGTGTTTCTCTATAGGGAGAGGGCTGTCCATCAAGCTAAGGTGGCAGGAAGAAGCCTTACGTCGGACTCATCTTCCCGCACCCGGGACGTCTGCACTGGGTGTTTTACCCAGTAAAACCCACATGGTTGGGACAGAGTAACCTGCAGCTATTTTATGCTGTCCGTCCGGGCAGCATAAAGTAGTTGACAAGTTCCCTTTAAAACGGTTTTACAGTTAGACACTACTGATGAATGCGCCACAATGTATTGAATATTTGTAATTTTTTTGCGGGATGTAAAAAAAAAAAAAAAAAAAACAAGTAAAACTAAACGGCTGTACCGACCAGGGCTGTGGAGTCGGAGTCGTGGAGTCGGTGCCTATTTTGCAGGAGTCGGGGTCGTCATAAAAGGGACCGACTCCGACTCCCAAAATATATAATTTAAATTGGTCCCGTTAGTTCGATGCAAAGAGCAAGAGGAATGGGGCGGCCATGCTACTGCTCCCATATCTTCAGCTCTCAAATGAGGAGTGTAATTGATGACATGGAGCAGGCAAAGCACTGCCCCAGGGGGAAAAGATTCCGCTCCCAGGGCAACAGATTTCAGCAAAATTTTTCACCTGCTTTCCCAAAGTGTAGAAGATTTCAACCATTCATCAAAAACTGACTGTGGCTGAGGCAATTCCTTTATACCTGACATTGTTAGAGATGTTGCCCCTGTGGTCACCGCTTTGCCCCAACCCAATTAGGTGTAGAGAGGCCATTCTCTAGCTGGAAATAATTGAATCATTTTGAGGTCATTGTATGCAGGAAACTGATGGAGGCAATACTATTTCTCAAGACAAATTCAAGACCCACAAATGTTCCTGCAGTGTTTTGCATATTTACAATTTTTTTGTGTTCTAAAGTCATATCAAATAAATATATTTTACACTGACAAGCAAAAGGGTAACAATGGTTTGAACTTGTGACTTTCAGGCTCCATATCTCACCCTCCACTACAGCTTTGTACATGAGGCTACTGTAATTTTATATACAGTCATCTTACCGATCTTATACATAAATGTGACTTGTAAGTATTTAGCATCTGCTTAGTTCTGCAGATTCTTTCCTGTAACTGCATTGTTACTGTTTTGCTCCTAAAAATCAAAATGTAAATTTGTATTATTTTATTAGTATTTGGGATATCCATCTTTGGATTTCAATACTGCCTGAATCCTTCTGGGCTCTGAATTAGATTCAAGCAGGTCTTGACCAAAATCTGATCCCAGGTCTCTTCTACACATTCCCAATGTTGGAGCAGACTGGACTTGGATACAAATACAGCTTTTTCTTCATGTCCACCCAGAAGTGTTCAAAAGATCAAAACATTGTTACCCTTTTGCTTGTTAGTGTCTGTTCTACCTAAATAGCTTGATTATTGTATCATAAGGTGATAAACAGCCTGATGTGACCATTTTACTACAGTAAAGTTATCACTTAAACATGCGCCATGTATGAGGGAGTCAGGAGTCAGGAGTCAGGAGTCAGGAGTCAGGAGTCAGGAGTCCGGAGTCCGGAGTCCGGAGTCGGGAGTCCGGAGTCCGGAGTCGGGAGTCCGGAGTCAGGAGTCCGGAGTCAGGAGGCCGGAGTCAGGAGTCCGGAGTCAGGTCCGGAGTCAGGAGTCCGGAGTCAGGAGTCCGGAGTCAGGAGTCCGGAGTCAGGAGTCCGAGTCAGGAGTCCGAGTCAGGAGTCCGAGTCAGGAGTCCGAGTCAGGAGTCCGAGTCAGGAGTCCGAGTCAGGAGTCCGAGTCAGGAGTCCCCGATGTCAGGAGTCCGAGTCAGGAGTCCGAGTCAGGAGTCCGAGTTCAGGAGTCCGAGTCAGGAGTCCGAGTCAGGAGTCCGAGTCAGGAGTCCGAGTCAGGAGTCCGAGTCAGGAGTCCGAGTCAGGAGTCAGGAGTCAGGGAAATTGAGGAATCTGAGTCGGGGCTTTGGCTTGTCGACTCCACAGCCCTGGTACCGACATTGGTGCATATTTATTACAGCAGCCAGAACTCTGGTGCAATTGGTGCCAAAATAATGGCGTACATGGTTTACCTCACATTTATTATGCACTTCAGTTTTTAGACACTTCTGCCCATCTGACAAAAGTGACATGGCGTCAAAGAAATGGGTGTGGTTAAGCACGCAAATCCAGGCCCCAAAAATTGCGCAAAATTGTGCCGCAATTAGGAGCATAAATGAAGTCAGCTATTAGATAGTGTAAACTTAAACCAGACAGTCTAAATATGTGCCAGTTGTATCAGCACTATGATAAACCTACTGCATTTTTAGACCAGTCTAGTCTGAGTATTAGACAGTATTAATAAATCCGCCCTGTTGTTTGCTGACAGATTATTCTGCAGGTCATAACTAGGTTTTACTACTTTTTCAGAGTAAAATACTTTTTCATCTTACAAAATCAATTGTTGCTGAATTTCAAGATTCATCACTTTTTTATTTTTCCTTCAACGGAGCTGTAGATCTTTAGTTGGAACGCTTGTAGTTTTCATTGACATTTTGTGGTACAAATGACTTTTTGGTTTCTTCTTTTCTTCTCGTTTTACATATTTAATTTTTTTAGGAGGAGGTATGAGCAAAAAAATGCTATCGTGGCATTTTTTTTTTAACCTTCGTGTAGGCTACACCAATTTATTTTTTCTCAATAGGATCCTTCTGCCTTGGTATAGAAGAGTTACAGGAGTAGATATTTTAATGCATGTATATAAGAAAATTTAAAACCTCACTGTATTATACATTATACCTCAACTCTGATTCCAGAGCAGCCCGCTCCCTTTAGTAACCCCCGTCCTGGATAAACCGATTTAGTGTATTAATATGACCCAAGTGCCAGGTTATAGTTAATGTTTTATTTTGGTTTTGTGCTTAATTCTTTTTTTGGGCTAGCATTCTATTATTTGTCAGTGCATAGAGTCTCAGCGTTACCTCATAATTGTGTTAACTCTATTGTCTGTCATATATATATATATATATATATATATATATATATATATATATTATTTGGTGATTTATATTTTGACTGAAATCTCTAACGATTTACTTTTTTATTCCTATGATGACATATATATTTTTTTTGTTTTGTATGTTTTAAGCTGACGCTAACTTGTTTTTCTTGTGACCAATTCTGTTCATATATTTAAAACTTTGAATAAAAATTGTTTAAAAAAAAAAAAAGAAAATTGTAGGATTTCCTTTTAAATAAAACAACAATAAAAACTGGATAACCCCCTAATGACATTTGACGTCCTGCCACATAGAAGGCAGGACACCAGCAGCCAATTGCAGCTGACACCCAGCGGTAACAGAAGGGAACAGAGCCGACTCTGTTCCCTGCTGTTTAACCCTGTAGATGCCGTGGTGGTGTCTAAGTGAATGAGAAATGGTACCCCTATGGTGAGATCGCGGGGTGCCGACTAGTTTACAGGGCAGCTGAAAGCCTTGTGAAGGCCTCCTTCTGTTTTACCAGGGCTGGGATGATGGGTGGGCAAAAACAAAAAAAAAAATATTAAAAGTTCAAATCCCCCTCTTTGCTATATTATAAATAATAAAAAAAAAAAGTTATAAAAAAGTTACACATAATTGTTATCGCTACGTCCATGAAAGTTTTATCCATTAGACTATAACATCACTTATTTCGGACGCTGAACAGCGGAGAAGAAAAAGTATTCCACACGCCAAAATTGCGGGTTTTTTGCCATTTCACATCCCATCAAAATCTGAATAAAAGTGATCCAAAAAGTAGCATCTATTCCAAAATGGTAGAAATAAAAACTACACTTCAGCCTGCAAGAAATCCCCCCTCACTCAGGTCCATAGGTGGAAGAACAAAACTTATTGGTCACAGAAAATTGCGCTGTAGCGAAGACTTAAAAAATTGAAAGAGTTTGGATTTTTTTACGCTATCAAAACAGGACGAAAACCCTACATGTTTGGTATCGCCAGAACTGTATCAACCGGCAGAATACATTATATGTGCTGAAGAGTGAACGGCACAAAAACCAAACCCCTGCAAACATGGTGCAATTACATTCAACTCCACTCAGAATTTTCCTGTGGTTTCCCAGTATGTGCTATGGTATGGTAATTGACACCATTAGGGTGCATCCACACTGCACAGGACAAATACCAGCCGGTTTGCGGGCCGGTATTCGTCTGGTTTTGCGGCCGTTCCCCCGGCCGTGCGGGGTGGGGGGGGGGGGATGGGGGCGGTTTGCATATTGTGTTCATATTCCGTTCGGAAACCAGACAGAAGAATGAACGTGCTCAATGTCTTTTGAGCGGACCGCGGGTGGAAAAACTGCCGGGCGGAAATCCTGTGCAGTGCGGCCTGCTGCACAGGTTTTCCATAGAGCACAATTGTGCTCATTTTTGGCCGGTTTTTCAGGCGGTCTGAAAAACCGCAAACCGTCTGAAAAACCGCCCGAAAACCGTGCCGTGGGTACATGACCTTAGGCTATGTTCACACTGCTGAATCACGCCGTAATTGCGGGACGGATTTAGCCCGCAATTATGGCATGTGTATAGGGGTGGGGTGGGTGGGGACGGCAGCTCGCCGGCCCCATAGTTTTTCATTATCCATGGCGCGGATGCCGCCGGGTTAATGTGCATGTCACTTTCTCCCCACTCTCCGTATTTCGCAAGCAGGGAGAGGAGACGGAATCCATAGTTCTCTATGAGAACTGTGGATTACCGTAATGACAGGGACGGATTTCAGCCGTATTTGCGCGCAGTACGGCGCGCAATACAAACTGAAATCCGTCCCCAAATCAGCCGTGTGAACGTAGCCTTAGAAATTACATCTTGTCCCGCAAAATAAAAGGGTGGAAAAATAAAAAAGTTATGGCTCTTGAAATGTGAAGAGGAAAAAACAAACTTGTCGATCCAAAAAGTGCTGCGTGTTTAAGAGGTTAAAAGGGCTTTGCCACCAAGGAAAATCCCTTTCTAAGGCCGGCTCATCGCTGTCTACGAATCTACCTCTGTGAATAGGGAAATGCCCAAGACTTGCACAGTTCTCTTCTATGGCAGTTCCGAACATAGCTAATTAGTGTGCTCAGCTATAATTGGAACTCCCATGGACATGAATGGAGAAGAGCTGCGTAAGCCTATTCACGGATGCCGGCTCAAAGCTCGCTACACCTCAGAAGATGATTTTGCTTTGTGGCAAAACCCCTTTAAAGGAGTGTTTCCACCATTGACTTTGATGGCATATTGCTAGGACACACCACCAAAGTCCGATAGGTGCAGGTCCCAAAGATGAAACCCGCACCTATCTTGGGAACGGGAAACAGAAAAAGCGCACAACTCTCCATGCTAAGCTGAAACTTTCATGGGCCTGTTTCCGAAACAGATGAGGGTCCCAGAGGCGCGACCCGCACCTACCACACTTTGATGGCATATCCTATCTACACGCCAGTAAAGTTTCAACTATCAGTATGCTCCAGGCTCTTCCAAGAGCTGTCTATAAGGAATCAGCATAGAATTAAGAGGTTATATAAACCAGCACGCATATTAAATCACAATTGTATACCCACTGCGGCATAAACTTACCCTGTGAACGTTGGGAGAACTTAAGCTTTTCCTGCTCAGCTTTCCTTTTCCCGATAACTGCTCCTTTACTGCCACCTCCTGTATCGGGGAGAGAAAACAAAACTTAGTGTATTTTTTGCACAAATTACTATAATACAAGAAAAACGGCACCAATACACACACATATATACAAACACATTATATATATAAAAAAAAATGTGTGTGTATATGTGTGTATGGATGCTATGTATATATACTCACACACTACAAAAAGTTAAGGATATTTGGCCTCGGGTTAAAATTTCAAGAAGAAATGATCCATCTCTCCCCTTTAGATGCACACGTCCAACTGTGCTGTGTTTCAGGATTTTCTGCACAACTTGCTGATCTCTAACAAGGAGCTTAATGGCAAAACTCCCAACAAGTGTTTGATCCCTGAATCGCCCAATACATTTAGGGGATCAATTTGAATTGGTATTTAAACCGTCCTCCTCATCCTGCTGGTCACATTGGGACATCATGAGGCCAAGGCAACATCTTGTCACCCTGCAGAACCGGGTGATGAATGCCGCACAACTCCAGGCACATTTAAGGGAGGTGAGAAGCACCAAGTGTCATATCAGAGCATTCATAACCGTTTACAGCAGTGTGGTCTGCGTGCTAGACGACCTGACCGCACCACCAGGCATCGTCCTGCATGGGCCAGGGAGCATCTGCACTGGACAAGGGAGCAGAGCTCCTCAATGCTGTTCAGTGATGAAAGTCGATGTGCTCTGAGCAGAAATGATGGCGCCAATGATGCTGGAGAAGGACAGCGCCATGCATCAGCCAGGTCAGGTACCCTTGCCAGTCATCTAGCACATAGACCACGCTGATGTAAATGGTTGCGAATGGTCTGACGTGACACCTGGTGCCTCTCGCCTCCCTTAAACGTGCCTGGAGTTGTGCGGGATTCATCATCCGGCTCCGCAGGGCATTTACAATGAAGTGCTCATCAGTGTGTGATGGAGACATAGGACGTCCACTTCTTTGCCTTTCTGTGACTCTTCCAGTGTCTCTGTATCTCTGATATAACCTGCTGATGAGACTCTGTGACAATCTAAGCTCAGTGGCCACTTCCATCTGAGAGCGTCCTGCTTAAAACCTGGCAATGGCGAGGTACTGGTGATCAGTTGTAAGGTGTTGTCTTGGTCTCATGATGTCATAATGTTTAACAGCAGGGTGAGGAGACCGTTTTTAATCCCAATTCAAATCGATCCCCTAAATCTTTTTTTAACCATAAACTTTTTATTGGTCAGATATAAAGTAGTATAAACAGAATCTAGTATATGTCATTGTAAGACCAAATTTAAACTTTTATCCCCAAAACACAACCCACCCACCTCCCAAATCATCTCCAGATTAAAAAGCAGTAAATATCCATTCAATCACAAAAGCAAGCAATATTAAAAACAGTCAGTTTTTATCACAAAAAAAAATTGTACCTGGTTTACGGCCTCCTCCAACAACTGCCATAGCCAGCCCCAGGAACCTCTACACGGAGATCCCCAACACCCTTGCCAAACTAATTCGGTGAAAAGAAGACCAGAATTCCCCTTTTAGCCCATATTTTATTAATTTAAATTTTTGGCTCCTCCTTAAAAAACACCCCCTCTCCAGACAATAAAACCAGTTCCTTTATTAAAAAACCCTTGCTGAGGAGGTTCTGCATCCCCCACTTTGTCGCTTTTAATTTCCTTGCCATAAAAAAAAAGCTAGATATTGCGATTTTTTTCTCCCTCTGAAACCTTTAAAAGGGTCCCACTATCCCAAAATACAACCCAAGGTTAAACTCCACTGTAATTTAAAAAAATGCTGGATCAATGGACAAAAAAAATCCAAAAATCGCTCTAGTTTAGGGAAATGCCAAACTTTGCATCGGGAAAGGCCGTGCACATGACACCTATTACCGAGGAGAAGCCCTAATTTAAATTTTATGCAAAAAGGGATTTCTTGAAATCGAAAATTTAAAAATAATTGAGAGATTTGATGCTTTCATTTACTGACATCAATGGTATGGTCCTCATATCTCCTCCCAAAATTTGGGCTCTATGGGGGCCAATATCCCCTTTCCCACCTACTATTTAAATTATTGGGTTTTTTTAGAAAACAAGTTTGCCCCAAAATTTATATAAAGTGGATTCAATCCCCTTCTTTGTTTTGATGTTTTCGACCCTATCTATCGGAAAAAAATTGGCATTAATTGAATTGTGTCTGATTTTTCTGCATTATAAGTGCCTAAGCTGAAATTTTGTATAGCTTTTTTATAGGAAAAGCAAATTTCCCCATTTGCAATTGCTGAAAACTTTTCAACCCCCTGATTTTAAAGCATTGAAAACATATTGAAGGCCCCTAGATCCCCTTGACCGAATCCCTGGACACAAAAAGTTCGGACAACCAGGGGGTATTCAAATCTCGGTATAGGATTGCACCCTGAACCCCAAAATCCACCCGTAATTTTCCCCCACAGTTTATGCATCAATATTAAAATTGGAAACTTTTTGGCGTGCACCAAAAAAGTTTTTGCCTCCAGTTTACCATAAAGATTGGGAGAAGATCCACTAAATCTAATGGGCGATTTTGCCATTTAGCTCCTTGTTAGAGATAAGCAAGTTGTGCAAAAAGTCTTGAAACACTGAACAGTTGGACATGTTCATCTAAAGGGGAGAGAAAGGCTCATTTAGGTGTAGTGTATGAATATACACATTTATGTGTGATTCTTGCATATGACTCTTGATTCTTGCCTAGGCCGAAACCACAAGATTTTAGGATTTTATTTAGAAATACAAAGGAACTTACAAAATTAAATATTGAAAAAATGAAATAAGTACCTTCTATATTACAATATTTAAACAAAGACCATACTAATAAAATTATCCATTTAGTTAATTTATATATTTTGGGATATTTGGGGGAGGGGGGGGGGAATCTATAAAAACCCCAGTGCGACTTATTGGTAGAAGATTTCTACTGATTCTATTAAGCTTGGTGGGGAGACTTGAGCGAGAGGAGTGATCTCGGAGTGACGCCAAGATGGGAAATATTACTTCCTGACGCAGGTTAGGAGGATGTCTTTATGTAGCTGTAAAATGGAATTTGTAGCATTTTCAGTAAAATCAGTGACTAAATATCATTAATTATATGATGTATAACACTTCCTAATATTTGGCCCTGTACAAAACGATACAACCTCTGTACAGGAGTGAGGAACAGAAGATAAACAAGACGAGACGGGGGTCCAGAGGGTTATCATCATGTGTGGTTAACTGAATCATCCTTATCTTTCAGCAGAAAAGCACATCTACCATCACGCAAAGCAGCAGATCTAAATACTCTTTAGCACTGCCTGCTTGTCTTCTGCAAATGATGTAGGTACTAACAGAATTGGCAACTTGTCTCTCCCTGTAAATGATGTAGGTACATATAGTACTGCCTCCCTGTCTCTCCCTGTAAATGATGTAGGTACAGATAGTACTGCCTCCCTGTCTCTCCCTGTAAATGATGTAGGTACAGATAGTACTGCCTCCCTGTCTCTTCCTGTAAATGATGTAGGTACAGATAGTACTGCCTCCCTGTCTCTTCCTGTAAATGATGTAGGTACAGATAGTACTGCCTCTCTGCAAATGATGTAGGTAGATAGTACTGCCTCCCTGTCTCTCCCTGTAAATGATAAAGGTACAGATAGTGCTGCCTCCCTGTAAATGATGTAGATACAGATAGTGCTGCCTCCCTGTAAATGATGTAGGTACAGATAGTACTGCCTCCCTGTCTCTTTCTGTAAATGATGTAGATACAGATAGTACTGCCTTCCTGTCTCTCCCTGTATATGATGTAGGTACAGATAGTACTGCCTCCCTGTCCCCCCCCGGTAATGAGGTAGACAGATAGCACTGCCCCTGCTCTGCAAATGATGTGGGACGATAGTACTGCCCCTGCCCCTCCTGAAAAATGATAGGAAGATATATGCCCCTTCTCCCTGTAAATGATGTGGGACAGAATTTGCCTGCCTTGTAAATGTTAGAGGTAACCTGCCCCCCCGTTTCCCTTAAAAGATGTAGGTACAGATATCTCCCTCCCCTGAATATTAGAAAGATAGACTCCTCCCTGTCTTCCTGAAATGATAAGGTACAGATATCTGCCTTTGTAAAATGAGAAGATACGATAGTGTGCCCCCCCTGAAAATAAATGAGGACAGATTACCCCTCCCTTCTCCCTGTAAATGATGTAGGTACGATAGTCGCCTTGTTTTGTAAATGATGTGGGAAATAGCTGCCTCCCTGTTCCCCTGAAAAATGTAGTAAATAGTACTGCCTCTGTTTTGAAAATAGTAGGCAGAAAATTCCCCTTCCCCCTGAAAATTTTAACAATAGTAGCCCCCCGTTCCCCCTAAAAATGTTAAGGGTAAGAATTTGCCCCCTGTTTGGGGAAAAACTATGCCCCCCCTTAAATGTTAAAGAAAAGATGTACTGCTCCTGTTTCCCTGTAAATGATTAGGTCAATAGAAGCCCCCCCTGTTTTCCCTGAAAATGAGAGGTACAGTAGTTGCCCTTTTCCCTGAAATGATGAGAAAGATATTTGCTCCTTTCCCCTGAAAATGATGTAGGAAAATAGACTGCCCCCCCGTCTTCCTGTAAAAATTAGGTACAGATATACTGCCCCCCCCCCCTGTCTTTTTGTAAATGAGAGGTTCAGTTTACGCCTCAGTCTCCCCCGTAAATATTAGGACAGATAGACTGCCCCCCTTCTCTCCCTGTAAAGATGAGGTACAGATAGTCTGCCCCCCTGTTCCCCCGTAAATGAGGTAGGAAAAATATACGCCCCCGCCCTTGTAAATGAGTAGGAAAGATAGATGCCCCCCTGTCTCCCCATGAAAAAATAGTAGGTACAGATATTTCTCCCTCCCTGTCCCCCTGTAAAGGGTTTTGGCACAGATGTATGCCCCCTTTTCCCCCTTAAATATAATAAAGATATATGCCCCCCTTTTTTCCCATTATTTGTGGTAAAAAGTATGCCCCCTTTTTGTAAAGATTTGGCCAGATAGTAGTTCCCTGTTTCCCCCCTGAAAAATGATTATACAGATATATCCCCCCTTTGCTCTCCTGTAAAATGATGTGGGAAAGATATATCCCTATGTCTCTCCCTGTAATGATGTGGGAAATTTAGTACTGCTCCCTGTCTCTTCCTGTAAAGTGAAGGTAAGTGTATGCCCCCTTGTCTTTTCCTGTAAATAAAAGAGGTAAGATAGTATCCCCTCCAGCCCTTTCCTGTAAATGATGTAGTACAGTAGTACGCCTCCCTTGTTCCCTGTAAATGATGAGGTACAGATAGTATGTCCCCCTGTTCTTCCTATAAATGATGCAGGTAAATTTACCCCCTTCTCTTCTGTAAATAGTGGGTACGAAAATACTGCCTTTTTCCTGTAAATGATGTAGGCACAGAATTACTTTCCTGTCTCCCCCCTGTAAATGTGTAGGTAAGATAGTAGTGCCTCCCCTTCTTCCCCCCGTAAATGAGTAGGACAGATAGTATGTCTCCGTCTCCTCCTGTAAATGATGTAGTAAAATAGTACGCCTCCCTTCTCCCCCTGTAAATATTGGGAAAGATAGTACGCCTCCCTATCCCCCCTGAAATGATGTAGGAAAATAGTCCCCCCTTCTCCCCTGTAAATAGTAGGTAAATAGTACTGCTCCCTTTCCCCCTTTAAATATGTGGGTACAGATAGCACTGTCCTGTCTCTCCTTAAAATGAGTAGGAACAGATGGTGCCCCCTGAAAAATGAGTAGGAACAGATAGTGTCCCTCTTCCCCCCTGTAAATGATGTAGGTACAGATATTTAGTCCTGTCATCCCTGTAAATATAAAGGGTACAGATACCACTGCCCCCTTCTCCCCGTAAATAGTAGGCCGATGTACCCTCCTGTCTTCCCTTATTGTTAGTACAGATAGTACTCCTCCCTGTCTCTTCTGTAAATGAGTATACAGATATTTCTGCCCCCTTCCCCCTGTAAATGATGTGGGGTGGGAAGTACTGCCCCCCGTCTCTCATGAAATGATGTGGGTATAGTATAGTGCCCCCCTGTCTTTGTAAATGACAGGTACAGATAGTCCCCCCCTGTCCTTCTGTAAATGATGCAGGTACGATAGACTGCCTCTTCTCTTTGTAAATGATGCAGGTACAGTAGTTTGCCCCCCGTCTCTTCCTGTAAATATAGGTACAGATAGTACTGCTCCCTGTTTCCGTAAATGAGAGGTACAGTTATGTCCTGTTTCCATGTAAAGATGTAATTAGTAGTACTGCCCCCCTTAACCCCCCCTTAAAATATGTAGGTACGATAGTACTGCCCCCCCTGTCTCCCCCGTAAATATGCAGGTACAAAAAAATACGATCCCTGTCTCCCCTTTTGTAAATGATGTGGGTTTACGGATGATGCCCCCTGTTTTCCCTGTAAATGTTAGGTCATGCACTGCCCCCCGTCTCTCCCTTAAATGATTGGTACAGATCGTACTGCCCCCCTGTCCCCTTCCTGAAAATTTATGTAGGTACCCGGATAGTACTGCCCCCCCTTTTCTATGAAAGATTAGGTACAGATAGTAGTGCGTCCCCTGAAAAATGATGAGGTACGATAGTGCTGCCCCCCTGTCTCTCCCTGAAAATATTAGACAATAGTACTGCCCCCCTGTCTCTCCTGTATATGATGTAGGTACGATAGTACTCCCCTCCCTGTTTCCCCCTTTATATGATGTAGGTACGATGTACTCCCTCCCTGTCTCCCCCGTAAATGATGTAGGTAAAGATAGTACTCCCCCCCGTTTTTTCTGTAAATTATATAGAACAGAATTACGCCTTCTGTCTCTCCCGGTAAATTGTATATAGAATACTCCCTCATTGAAAATGATGCAAAACGAATCTGCTCCCCCCTGTCTCGAAATTTATGAGGTATAGTAGTACCCCTCCTTAAATGATGTAGGGCGTAAAAAAAGAGATGACAATATGACTATCTTTAATAATACATCTAGACTTTATTTTTTCATAGAAAATACATGTCCACAGAGAAGAAACAGTATAACTGCAAAAACATTTTCCCTGTAATTACCACCTACTAAACCTAGTCAGTACTAATGCTTAATGAAATTATATGCGCGAACCACACCCTTTTTCTGTTTTTCAGTCCCAAAATATTACAAAATAATTTTTACAGGGTTTCTTGATCTTAGGTTTCTTGAATGAGAGCATATCCACAGCTAATAATTTCTCAAGATGTGAGTAATTGGAACCTAAAAAAAAAGGGTCATTATGTCCCATGTGGGGCGGTGGTCCCATCAAGACAGGGAAGTAATACGAAGAAGGAGTTTGTGGTTTTCTGATTCCCCGAATAAATTGGGGAAATTTCGGGGAACAAGGGGGGTTTTTGTACTGTTTACATAATTTGGTATTTGATGAAAGATATGCAAAAAGGGAACACAATAAGCTTGGCTGGTGCCCTCAACCCAACACCTCTGCCCTGCTTGCTGGGTAGAGCAAATCACGGGTATTCGACTTTTTGGGGGCAGGTCCCCTTGTATAATTTGGGTGCATTCACTGATTCTGAGCTTACTTGAGGAAAGCCCAAGAAAAGTTGGGAGAAAAATTTTCCTCCTTTCTTGATTTCCCATTGGGGCCTCTTCTGGGTCAAAGTGAAGTTGGGTTTTGGAAAGCCCAATGTCCCTTTTAGTAAAAAAAGAGGTGTCTCGTTTCATAAGCCATTTTTCTTTACATCACTGTCCCCGGACCTCCTTAAGGTTCAACATTCACATAAAAAAAAAAAAATTCAGCTTCCAGAAAACTCAGTCTTCTTAATGATTAGCCAAAAACAAATCCAGTTTTTCACACCAATATGCATCATATTGTTTTCCACCAAGAAGAGGACTACTGCTCTGTGGCACCACACTAGACCGCTCTTGGGAATCTTTTTAAAATTTCCCCCCTCTCTTCAGCACCCGGTGGGCAGACCTTTTCCATCACTTTTGTGGGTGTAAGTATGACGTTTTTGGTACCCAAATTTAAATTTTGTATTTTATTTAGTCTTCTTCCCAAAGGGTTGTATGTTTATTTGAACGGCATGGATGTCGATATCCCCTTTCCCTGGGGGGGAAAACCCTGCATGACAAGGGGGGAGTGAAAGACATTAACACCTCCCAGGGCTCATTCTATGGGGCAAAAAAAAAATTTTTAATGCAGTATTCACTAACAACAAGGGAAGCTTTACTGGGGACAGATTTTTTTGCTGTGTTGTTTTTTATCTCAAATGTTTGGGAACAAAGTTTGGAGTGTTCTGTAGATTAAGCCTTCAGATTTGAAGTTCCTTCATATCCAACTTAATGTGGTGGAACGTAATTTTCTTCTGTTTCCAAATTTTTTGGGGTGTCTAAGAGATTCTCATGAATTCTCACTGATAAAAACGAGGAAAAAAAAAACAGGAATATTGTCCTAGTATATCTTGGTCAACATTGGCCCAAAAGACCCCCTAGGTTTTGTACAAAACCCCGGGGAAGGAAAAATTTTTTTTTGTGAGGGGGGGGGTTTCCAGGGGTCCACCCTGGGGGTTGACTTTGGGGGCCCCCATGGGTTGTTTGGGACCACCATTAGTTTTACTCTTGGGCCCCACCATTTTTGGAAAAAATTTGGGCCCCTTGGGGGATCCCCAGTGGAGTTGACTTTGGGACCCACCTAGAGTTGATTTCTTGGGACCCCACCAGTAAAGTTGACTTTGGGACCCCCCATAGATTTATCTTGGGGCCCCCCAGTGGGGTTGTTTGGGAACCCCCCCCCCCCGTGGGGTTTACTTTGGGACCCCTGGAGTTTGACTTTGGGGCCCACCAGTGGGAGTTGACTTTGGGCCCACCAGTTGGGGTTGATCTTGGGGCCCCCCATGGAGTTTACTTTGGGGCCCCCCAGTGGGGTTTATTTGGGACCCACCATGGAGTTGATCTTGGGACCCACCAGTGGGTTGACTCTTTGGGGACCCCGCCCCGTGGGGTTGACCTTGGGACCCCCCTTGGAGTTACTCTTGGGGCCCCCCATGGGGTTACTCTTTGGGGGAAACCCCACCCGTGGGGTTGAAAACCCCCCCCCTTGGGAACCCCCCAGTGGAGTTGCTTTGGGGGCCCCCCATGGATTGACTCTTGGGGCCACCGTGATTGACTCTTGGGAAAACCCACCAGGGATTACTTTGGGCCCCCCCAGTGGATTGATCTTGGGGCCCCCCAGTGGGTTGATCTTGGGGCCCCCCCAAAGGGAGTGAAAAGGGGGTTTTTCCAGGCCCCTAATATTGTTGTTTGTCTCGGGGGGTTAGTAAAAAGAAGATCAAACTTTTCTTCCAGATGCCCCCTTCACTCCCGGGGGGGGGGGGGGGGGGGCAGATGCTTCAACCCGAAGAAAGCATGAATGTTCAATTATACAGCGAAAAGGGGCAGCCAAACACAGGCCCAACTCACTTGCCGTGCCTTAATTTGGCTGGAACTGTCAGGAATGAAAAGTGCACTGCTTTAGGGGGGCGATGAATTGACCGGGAGCCGGGGACAATGGGGCATGAAGGTCAGTCATATGAAAAAGTTTGGGCCCCCCCATTTAATCTTAATCATTTTAGTTTTTAAATATTTTGGGGGTTTTTAAACCATTTCAATTTGATAATCTAATAATGATGGACCAGTAATATTTCCCTTTTAAATGAGGTTTATTGTCAACACAAAAATGTCAAAATGCATTAAACCCCCCAAAATTTTACCGGTGCAAAAATAGCCCCCACCCAAAAAAATACATAATATTTAGTAGATCCCCCTTTGCAAAAAATAAAAAGCCTATCACTTCCGTAGCTTTTTAAATCAGTTCCTTTTTCCTGGATGAAAGGGATTTTTACCTTCCTCTTTACAAAAAAAATTCAAATTCAGTTAAGTTTGATGGTCGCCCAGCTGGACAAACCCGCTTCAAAGGTTCCACAAAGTTAATGATATTCAGGGCTGGGACGGGATGGCCATTCCAGAAATTGAATTGTTTCCCCCTGCATGGGAAAGCCCAAATAGATTTGGAGCTGGTTTGGGATCATTGTCTTGCTGAAAATCATCCCCCCCGTAAATTAAATTCATCACTTTATTTTGTCATTTTTCTGAAGAAAACTGGGAAACTAGTTTTAATCCAGAGACCTTTCCCTGGGCATTGGCCCACACCCCCAAAGCATGATGAAACCCCCACCCAAAATTTTCAGTGGGTAAAGTGTTTTTCTTTGGAAAGCTGTGTTTTTTGGACGCCAAGCATAACTATGACCAAAAATCAATCTTTTGTTTTTCATCATCCCCCGGACCCTTTTCCAAAAAATTAAATGCTTGTCCAAATGTGCTTTTGCTATAGGCGACTTGTTTTTGGCGTGCTTCAAAACGGGTTCTTTTTGCATCACTTCCCATAAGCTCTCCTTGTGAATGTTGTATTGTTCGAAAGCACATGACACCACTGCAAACAAGATATGCTGCAGCTTTTGGGGGTGGTTGTGGGTTTTCCCCTTATGTTCTCCCATTCTTCTTTTTGCCTTTTTTGATATTTTTTGGCCCCCGCCACTTTGGCTTAACAAGAACTGTCCCTGTGGTTTTTCCATTTCCTTACAATTTCCCTCACATGGAAACTGACAGGTTAATTTTTCTGAACAATTTTTGTACTTTCCCCCGAACAAAATTTTAAAATCTTTGTTTTCAATGATTTGGAAATGTTTTAGGGGCCCATGATGCCCTCTTCACAGGAATTTAAATGGAGAAAACTTGCAATTGGGCCCTTTTAAATACCCTTTTTTCATCATTGGGTACACCTGCTATGAAGTTCAAAGCTTTATGAGGTTACAAAACCAATTTGTGCTTTAGAAAGTCATAAAAAGTAGTTAGGGGTATTCAAACAATTTTAAAAATAAGGGTACCCAAATTTTTTTTCACCCTCAAAATTTGTTTTGCAATTGCCCAATTTGTGTTTTGTACAATAAACCTCTTCAATCGGAAAATTACTGTTTCCATCAGTTTTTAGATATATCAAATTGAAAGGCTTTCAAACACCAAATATTTAGAACTAAAAATGA
Source organism: Phyllomedusa bahiana (assembly GCA_025379985.1). NCBI lineage: Eukaryota > Metazoa > Chordata > Amphibia > Anura > Hylidae > Phyllomedusa > Phyllomedusa bahiana. The sequence goes on along the minus strand of JAODAL010005679.1, from coordinate 37,291 downwards.
TTAAGATTAATAGGGGTGCCCAAACTTTTTCATATGACTGTAAGTACGAGTCTTAGCTTCTATTTTTACTTATGTTCCCAATGACAAACGAGCATTGTTAGGGCCCGGGACACCCCTTTAAATCTTGGGGCGCACCAGTGGAATTAATTCTTGGAGCCCATCCTCATCTCCTGCACCTGACTCTTGCACTCTGCTTCTCTTCCTGAAAAGTTGCTCAAGGTCTGCAAATCTAAAGGCCCACCATGTGTAGTGGCCCACCAGGGTTTTTGCCTACTCCCCTATGAACCAGTCCGAGCCTGCTCAACCCCATTATAAATTAATCATGCCTCAAAAATCAAACTTGTCCTGTGGTTTATTGCTTCAGATCCCAAATTAAGTGACACCAATGAAACCTTAGGCTTGTTTCAAGTTGTACTGTGTAAAGGGAACACCACACTAAGTCCATACATAACGCCTGCTTAACAACATACTACATAGCCTGTAATAGTGTAGGTAAGACACAGTAAGAACATTTACCATATTTGCCCCAACTATTATGTCAACTGCTAAGAAATAAAAGGAATATATCTACTACCAGCTAGATGAATGGCCAGTCTCTCTGATCTATTGAATGTGGCCGATGCTGCAATGCCCTGACAGGGCTAGAGATGACATAGAGGAGTCTATAATCACTACACCTTGAAACAGTGGGGTGGTTCCTCTACATGTCGGTAAGGTATATTACTTTTACCTAAGGTATTGAGATTTTTTGGATATGACCACCTCTTACTTTCTGGGATGAATACATCATCCTTGTTCTCTTTTTCCCTAGTTGGTATTGTCATTTTATCAGGTATCTTGGATTAAGCACAGTATTCCTATAGTACATTATTTGACAATTATTTTTGAACACCTTTAGTCTGAATTCCTGCATTTTGGTCTCCTGAGGTGACCAGGTATAATCATTTTTACAGGCTGGTCGAAACATGTTGGGACCAGACTCGAGGATCATATCTGTCAATTTTCCGAGGGACAGGTTCCAGGCAAGAGCGCCCTTTATCGGGGCGATCATCTTGCACTTTAGAGTAGGGATTGTTATTTATTGTACAGTATCGCATTGGTAGCTCCAGAGAGAGTTGTTAGTGGGATATATTTTAAGTTATTATTAATAAAAGTTATATTTTAGACATTACCTCTTTTTTTCCCATGTGGAACTGCTAAGAAATACCCAAAAAATGTCCCATAGAATACTTACTACAACAGTAGTGCCCACAAAACTGGACACATGTAACTACATTATCTACTCCATCGTCCTATGGTGTGGTCTACTCGAAGGGCATGTCCCCACGGCAGGATTTTCGGTCGGATTTACAGACTGTTGTCGGATCTGAAAGCATCTGTAAATCCGACCGTCAAACACACTGATAGACTTTAATAGAAAATCCATTCAGCAGTCCCCACTGAACTGATTTTCCACCAGACTGTGTGTTTGCTCCAATCTTTGTACCACAGAACACAAATTGGCAAAAAAGATCTAAGACTGATATCTTTAACAGAAAACAATGGGTAATAGGAGATCACAAAATCAAATACACACCCTTATTTTATATTCTTTAGTGAACCAGAGGTAAGCATATGAGCATATGTAGGAAGCTACTCCGGCTCATCAGTGACTTTATATGCTATTTTTGACTCTTAGGCTATGCTCACATGGCGTAATTGTGGGGCGCACAGTACGCCACGCAATTACGCCGGGTGTTTGGGAGTCGCGCTCATTAGCACGTACTCCCGCGACGCGCACGGGGGGGTGCACACCGGCCCCATAGACTGTCATTACTAGCGGCGCGTAACGATCGCATTGTATGCGCGAGGAGAGGAGGCGTAATCCTCTATGAGAACTTGGATTACGGTAATTTCGGCGTGCATCTCGCTCGTATTAGAGCGCAAATACGACGCAAAATTTGCCCGTGTGAACATACCCTTAGAAATTGAACTTGTTGAACCAGGACGCTACCTGATCTGAGGAACCTGTTTGATGGAACCACGTGTTCTTTCATGTATTATGGAAAAAAAGATGGCACTTATGTTTATATGGAAGCCTAAACTTAGTGAAGTTTCAGTGAAAAATATCAAGATGTAAATGACTTTTTCACACGACTATATTTCTGGTTTTGATACGTAATTGGAGTTCATCCCAATATCTAGGAATATCTTACTTGTCATGGGGCCAGGGCTCCCATAAAAGATGCCTTTGAACTATATATGGCCATCCAGGACCTCACGGGGCCATTTTGAATCACTTTCATGTGTTTACACTTTAGCTTATGGCAGTTCTTATGGTAAGACCTCAAAAACAAGCAATGTAAAAAGCCTGTTTCCATTCAATCAACCTCAGCAGTGACTCAGGAGAAACTCCATGGTATCAAATAAGCTTAACAAAATGAAAAACAATGAAACAGAACCAGCGGGATACAGACCTGACGCAGCCGATCCAAGGTGAGGATGTTCTCTACAGCCAAAACGCTACGTAAATACTTCTCAATGTAAGTCGTGGAGTTGTCATAGTCCACATCTGCAGCCATTCTTGCCAGGGCTTCCCGGTCCTCTGCTCCTTGAGAGTCCTGGAGATGGAAGAGTTTACGGTTATCTCAGGAGTATAGAAAATGGTCTTCGTTGTAAATATTACAAAAAAGACAAATTGTAACGGACATCCCAATTGCCCAAATTACAAAATTTTAATAATTCTTGACCTGCTTAGCCCCTCATTCTCTCCCTATTTTGGATAATAAGTGTTCCCTTAACACCACAGAGGGCCTTATGTATGAAAACAGTCGAGCCGTAAGACTATCTTTATTGCCTATAGCAACCAAAAAAAACACCTAGAACATAACCAATGCCTATGGGTAAAGTGTAACATCTAAAATATAACTTTTAATATATTATATTAAAATACACCAAGATATAGAAAATAACAGACAAAAAAAATATACCAAACAGCGGAGCACTCGTCCCGACAAGGGCGACCCCGCGCTGGAACACCCTAATAATATCTGACGGTAAAACAGCGGAGCACTCGCCACGACAAGGCCGACCCCGCGCTGGAACACCCTAATAATATCTGACGGTACTATAGAAAGGACACTAGACACATATAGACATGACAAAAACAAGGACGGCATCCACTAATAGTAGTGAAACACAGAAACAATACAACAGACATTAGATGCAGCACATATAAAACATGCAAACATGTCCAACGTATTTCCCCCACTGGTCTTGTGGGTTCATCAGGGAACAAAAAAGTATTTGTCTGTATTAATATAAAAGATTAAAATTTCTATTCTTACATCCTTTGAGATTTGATATATAGAGCCAGGTACTAGGATCCTGTGATATCCACCAATGGTACTGCCAGAAAGGATGATAACCAGCAAATGGAAATAGCAGCAACCAAATCAGAGCTAATAGCAACCAATCAGAGCTCAGCTTTTATTTTTCCAGCGCTCTATATGAAATGAAACCAGATCTCTGGTTGCTATGGGCAACAAGGACAGTCTTACTGCTAGACAGTTTAAATACATAAGGCCCAATATCTTGGGATTGTGGGCTATCAATGGTATTTTTAACATGTGTGAAGGCAGATCCATGAGCGATAATTATCCCAATTTTCATAGATTTACTAAAGAAAAAATGCACCGGATCTGACAACACCGGACTCTCTCTGGGATTTGGTCAAAGAAAACGTCTCATCGAAAATACCTTTTCATCTAGGTATGTATTTTATTTGGATAAGTCTGCTTCACCCTAAGGCTATGTTCACACGGCTTATTTGCAGGGCATAATTACGCCCCGCAAATAAGCCGTGTGGACGGGTGCGGTGCTGGAGAGAGGGGCCGGCACCTCGCTGGCCCATAGACTTGCATTACCAGCGGCGCGTATACGCCGCTGGTAAATCACATGTCACTTATCGGATTCGCAGAGCGGGGAGAGGAGACGTAATCCATAGTTCTCTACAAGAAGTGTGTATTACCGTAATGACTGGGACGTATTTCAGCTGTAATTTGCGCACTCCGGCGCGTAATTACGGACTGAAATCCGTCCCATTTTAAGCCGTGTGAACATAGCCTAAGGCCATGTTCACACAACTTTTTTTCCCCAGTGAAATAAGCGCTTCTTTCATAGCAGAAACATCCGTAAGCATGTATCTATTCATGCATTATGTGCGCTTTCTTCATTGGATGCGTCTTTTCACCCCTTTTTTTTTTGCTGCTTATTTTCATTAATATTTTTCAGCACAGGGAATGGCATTGTACTGTATTTATGTGCTGATAACGGTCCTGCAGTCCCATGTTTTGTGCGGCGCATAACATGTGCCCTATGCTTGCTCCCAATTAAGTTAAGACCTATAACCTCCAGAGAACCCTATGAACTAATAGAAGACTAAAATATAAACACTTTCTCAAATCTATTTAATTAGGGAAATTAAAGCATTTCATCTGCAATTCAGTTTAAAAATAAGCACTGGCCCTTTAAGAAAAATAACACTATGTTGCCAGCTCTGTGAAACATCCTGCTTTTGAGCTGGGAGAGCCCACTGCAAAAGGGGGAACTTGGAAGTCTACATCATGTGTACACTGTGAAGCTCTGTGCTGCTTTTTCTATGCTGAATGTTATTTCACTAGCACCAGTGCAATATAGATGCCTGTGTGCTATGAAGGAGGAGGCTGGAAGCAAGAGGTAAACCCTGTCAGACATATGTCCTCAGTGTGCTGTGCCTGCTGCAGTGTAAATACAGAGACACAGCACAACCCTCTACAAGCAGCTTTGTCCTCAGCTCTCCCTGCACAGTTGGAATCTCCCACAGAAGGAATCTTACCAGATTGCGATCTCTGCCTGAGAAAGTTAAAGTAAAACCTGTTTCCCTGTAATACTGGGGGAAATTATCGGATTTACTAATGACATGCATTTAACAAAAGTCTGATAATTTCATCTACTATACATTTTTTGGCCGTTTCTGTGGTGGCGATAGGTGCTCTTTAATGTCAATTTCTTTGTGTGTATTCTCTGAAAGCCTAAAAAGCATGCACAAAAGCGCTGTGTGAGCCTGGCTGTAAGGTAGTTACAACAAGATATTCGGGGTCTCTTTAGAATGGATCTCCCGGTCTGTCTTAGTATATGTTAAAACAACCATGACAATAGAAATGAGTTAAATCCTATCTAGTACTGAATCACGAAATTGCATGATAAGGGATAGCAGAAAAAATACCTAAAACTAAAAAAATTTAATGTATTTTTGAGGTTAATGTGTTACTTTAGGATGTACATATATTTAAAAGTTTGCTAAAATCGTGGACTTTTTAGCAGGATGCAGTGTGGAAATATATCAAAATGATGCACATAGCATGAGATATTTGCCACCAGGCTGGGGACGGGGGCCCCCCCCCAAAGGTTTGGAAATGGGGGGGACCAAACCCCCCCCACCCCGCACTGGGGGAACCGCCCCTGGGTAAGGGGGGAAAAGGGCACACCCAAACCTAGGGGGCCCCAGGGCCACCGGGGGGATTACTTTTGGGGGTCCAAGGGGAAAGGCAAGGGACGGGTATAACCGGCTCCACCAGTGGGCGGCGAAAACCGGTTCCACAGTGGGCGGCCGCAAACGGTCCCACCATGTGGCGGCCCCAAACCGGCTTCCTACCAGTGGGCGGCGCAAACCGGCTCCACCAGTGGGCGGCGCAAACCGGCTCCACCAGTGGGCGGCGCAAACCGGCTCCACCAGTGGGCGGGGGCAAACGGCACCACCTGTGGGCGGCGCAAACCGGCTCCACAAGTGTGGGCGGCGAAAAAAAAACGGCTCCACCAGTGGGCGGCGCAAACCGGCTCACAGTGGGCGGCGGCCCTCAAACCGGGGCTCCCTCAGTGGAGGGCGGCGCAAAACGGCTCCACAGTGGGAGCGCGTAATGCGGCATGAAACATGCCCATTCAGATTACATGAGGATTTAACGAGGAATCTAACGCGGAATCTGTTGTTTGAATTCTCGATTTTTCGATCCTCATTGTGTTGAAAACATAAATATTAGGCCAAGCTTTTCTTTTCTTGGACCATCTTTAAAAAACTGTTGCTTGTAGGGGTAAAAAAGATGTGAAAACGATTTAATTTAACGCAAAAGATGTTACATATTTAATACGAGTATTCAGTGAACGACAGATGAGTAAATACTGCTTAAGAGACTGATCAAGATGTGAGATCCATAGCCAGACGACAGAGATGTTCCTCCAGTGTGGAGAACTGCAGGACATATTGATCGGCTGGATCAATGTCAATCCTGTATTTCTGTAAAATCATCTGAGAGGCCAAAGTTGATTCATCAGAGCTTTTTGTTGGTGACAATGTCGCGTATACCTTTGCAAGTTACAAAGAGCCGTGAATAAGCGCAGGGGAAGAGCGGGTACTACGCTGGACAGCCCACGGGTCTCCAAACCGCCGCAGAACGAGGGACACGGGGGAAATCGCTGCTTGTGATGGGACCCTCGGGAGACTTCTATAAAACCAGAGAGTGGAATTCTAATTATTGCTATTGAGGGCATAGAGGTGAACCTCTGAGAATTACCATAATAAGATGGCAACATAAGAGGATTTGTATTTGTTGTAGCTCTCAGATATCCTAAATCTGATGTTGAGGGATACCCAATCGTGCATCTCTGTACACTTGGCAGGTAAATAAAAAAAAAATCTATTTGGAAAAGTTCATGTGGAGAGGAATAGTACTGGCCTCACTGTCTCTCCATGTAAATGGATGTGGGTTTACTGATAAGACACATGCCTCCGTATTCTCCATGTAAATGAATGTAGGTACAGATAGTTTACAGCCACTCCCTGTATCTCCATGTTAAATTGTGTAGGTACAGTTAAACGCGGCCTCCCTGTCTCTCCCTGGAAATGATTGTAGTGTACAGATAGTATTGGGACTCCGCCTAGTTCTACCTGTAAATTATGTAGTAACAGATAGTACTGCCTCCCTGTCTCTACCTGTAAAATGCATGTAGGTAAAGAATAGTTTTTACTTGCCTTCCTGTCTTTCCCTGTATATATTGAATAGTAAGGTAAAGCTAAACTACTGCCTCCACTTTCTCTCCCTGTCAAGTGATGGTAGGTTACAGATAGTGCTGCCTCCTGTCCTCCCTGTTAATGATGTAGGTATCAGATAGTGCTGCCTCACGTCTTCCCTGTAATGTGTAGGTACAGGATAGTATCTGCATCCCTGGTCTCGCTTCTAGTTAAATGATGTAGGTATACAGTTTGATAACCTGCCTCCCTGTCTCTCCTCTGTAATATGATGTTAGTATTACAGATTTTTAGCACCGCCATACCCTGGACTTCCCTGTAAATGATGTAGGTACATGATAGGTACTGCTTCCCTGTCTCTTGCTATGTAACAGTGATGGTAGGTTCAGATAGTAACTTGAGACTCCATGGTCTCTTCGCCTGTATAAATGTACGCAAAAGAACAGATAGTACTGCCATCTTGACTCTACCATGCAAATAATTTAAAGATAAATGGTGTAGATACAGATAGTACTACTTCTACCATGTAAATGATGTGAAGATTGATAGTACTGCCTGTCACTTCCTGTAAAATAATGTAAGGACATACTACCGTACCCCTGTTTTTACCATGTAAATGATGCAGGTACAGATAGTACTGCCTCCCTGACTCTCGCTGTAAATGATGTTAGAGGTACAGTTAGTACTGCCTTCCGCTGTCTTCTTCCTGTATAATGATGTAGGTACAGATAATTACTGGCTCTCTTCCCTGATCTCTCGTAACATGTTGTGAGGTACAGATAGTACTGACCTCCCACTGTCTCTTTCCTGTAAATGATGTAAGGTACAGATAGTACTGCCCCGTCTCTCCCTGTACAATGACGTTAGGTTAACAGTTTATTTACTGCCTCCTGTCTCTCATGTTATTGGAATAGGTTACAGATGTACTGGCCTCCTGTCTCTCCTGTGAAATGATGTAGGCCACAGATTGTTATGCCTCCCTGTCTCTTCTGTAACTGGAACGTTAGGTACAGATAGTTTACTGTCTCCTCTGTCACTCCTAGCAAATGATGTAGCGTACAGATAGTTTACTGCCTCCTGTCAATCATGTAAATGATGGTAGGTACGTTAGTACTGCCTCCCTGTCTCGCTCTGTAATAAAATGATGTAGTGTAAACCCCCTCCCAGGGGGGGCCGGGGGGGGGGGGACTTTAGTACTGCCTACCTGTCTCCTTACCCTGTAATTTGATTGTAGGTACAGTATTGTACTTGCCCTCCCTGTATCTCCTGGTAAAATTATTGTAGGTACAGATAGTTATGCCTCCTGGTCTTCTTACGGTTAAATGATGAGATACAGATAGTGATGCCATACCCTATCCTCCTCCTCTAAATGATGTAGGTACAGACTTGTAGAGCCACCTCCTGTCTCTCTCATGTAATGGACGTATGGTTACAGATAGTAGTGCCTCCATGTTCTTTCTTTCCAGGTAAATGACTGTAGGTACAGATTAGTTTACTGACCTCATGTCTCCTTCCTGTAAGTGATGTAGGTACAGATAAAGCACTGCCCTCGCCTCTCTCTGTATAATGATGTAGGTTAACAGATAGTTTCTTAGCTCACTGTCTCTTCCCTGTAAATTGATGTAGGTACCAGATAGCTAATGGCCTTCGTCTCCCTGTAAAGATGTACGATACAAGTAAGGGGGGGGTACGCCTCCCTATCTCTCTTGGTTAAATGATTATAGGTACAGATTAGTAACTGCCTCCCTTGTCTCTTGCCTGTCAAAATGATGTAGGTTCAGATAAGTACTGCCTCCCTGTCTTCTTTGCTGTAAACATGTTTTTTTTTTTTATGTTTTTTTGTTTTTTTTTTTTTTTTGTTAACGGTACAGATTGTGTTACTGGCCTACATGTTCCTCTCCTGTAAATGGGACCAAAGAAAACAGATAGTACTGCCATCTTGACTCTACCATGCAAATGATTTAAAGATAAATGTCTGCTTGATACAGTATAGTAATACTTCCCCATCTCTCTGTAATACGTGTAGGGGACAGCGTGGACAGTACTTGGACTCCACTGTCTCTACCATGTGTAGAATTGATGTGAAGGTTGATTAGATACTGACCTTGTCCCACTTCCTGTAAAATAACTGCGCCAAAGAGGACATACTACCGTACCCCTGTTTTTTACCATGTAAATGATGTAGGTTTAACAGCGACAGTACCTGATCTCTACCCTGTGTATTCTCCTGTAAGATGATGTAAGTTAAAGATAGTAGTGCTCCTTGTATTCTCCCTGTAAACTGATGTAGGCTCAGACACAGCGCACTGGCCTCCCCTGTCTATCCTGTAGATAATTGTTGTGAGGTTTAACAGATGTACTACTCCCTGTACTCTCCTGTAAAATTTATTGTAGGTACAGATACGTACTGCCTCACATGTCACTTATTGTAACATGATGCGGTTACAGATTAGTACTGCCTTTCCTGTCTTCTCCCTATAAATATTGTAGAGTACCAGATAGTTACTGCCTCCCTGGGGTTCTCCTCCCTGTAATTTACCAAGGTTTACCAGATAGTATGCCAACCTGTCTCCTCCATGAAAAATGAAGTAGGTACAGATTGTACTGCCTCCGGTCTCTCCCATGTTAAAGAAAATAGGTACAGATAGTTAATTTGCCTCCCTGTTAAATTTGACCGTAGGGAATACAGTTGTTACTGGCCTTCCCTGTCTTTTATCCTGTAAAATTCTGTAGGTCACAGATAGTACTCTGCCTCCACTTTCTACTGTAAATGATGTAGGTACAGATAGTTACTGCACTCCCTGTTCTCTTTCTGGTAATATGCTGTAGGTCACAGATAGTACCTTGACCCCGTCTCATCCCTGGATTACGTAGGTTACAGATAGCACTGCCTCCTCTGGGTCTTCCCTGTACAATTGACATAGGTACTGATTAGTACTCTGCCTTCTCCCTGTCTATCCCTTTGTAAATGGGGGACGTAGGGCACAGATAAGTACTGGTGCCTACCTGTCTCTCCTGTAAATGGGGACGATAGGTTACAAGGATTAGTACTGTCTCCATGTCACTCCTGTAAAATTACTGTAGGTACCAGATAGTACTGCCTTCCTGCTCCATTCCTGCAAATGAATGTTAGGTAACGATAGTTAATTGCTATCCATGTCTCTCTCTGTAAACATGATGGTAGGTACAGAATAGTTCTGCCTCCCTGGTCTCTCCCTGTAAATGATTGTTAGATACTGTAGTACTTGCCTCTCTATCTTTCCTGTAAATGATGTAGTTCTTGATAGGACCCACTCCCTGTCTCTTTTCATGTAATATTAAGTATGATACAGATAGTACTGCCTATCTCTCCTGTTGTAAATAGATGTAGGTACAGATAGTACTGTCTCCTGTCATACTGTAACATGATGTAGATACAGATAGTACTGCCTCCCTGTTCTCTCATCATGTAAATGATCGTAGGTACAGATATAGTAATATGCCGCCACTGGTCCACTTCTTGTAATTGAGTGCACGTACAGATAGTACTGCCTAACTGGTATCTCTCATTTTAAATTGATGTAGGTACAGGATAGGTACTTGCCTCCCTGTTTCTCCTGGTAAATTTACATAGGCTATGATAGTTACATTTTTTTTTTTTTTTTTTTTTTAATTTTTAGCCACCCTGTCTCTTCCTGCGAAAATGACTGTAGGTAAAGATAGTACTGCCTCCCTGTCTCTCCCTGGAAAAATGACGTAGGTACTGATAGTATGCTCCTGTAAATGACGTTGGTACAGATAGTAATGCATCCTGTCCTACTTACTGTAAATGATCGGTAGGTAAGATAGTACTGCCCTCCCTGTGATCTTCCTGTAAATGATGTTTAGGTACCAGATAATACTGCCTCCCTGCTCTTGTAAATGATGTAGGTACAAGATATTACTGCCTCACTGGGAGGGGGGGGTGTTTAACCACCCCTCCTCATGTAAAAATGTTGTAGGTACAGATAGTACATGCCTACCTGTCTCTCCCCTGTCCAAACTGACAATAGGTAACAGATAGTAGCATCCTCTGTCACCTCATGTAAAAATGGACGTAGGTATCAGGATAGTTAAACTGCCTCCTGTCAATCCTGGCTGTTATAATGATGTAGGTACTAGATTACGTTACTGCCATCCCTTCGTCTCTCTCTTTAAATTGTATTGTAGGTACAGAATATTAGTACTGCCTCCTCCTGTCTATTCCTTTGTAACTGATGTTAGTTTACTGATAGTACTGCCTCCTGTCTCTCCCTGTAAAGGGACATAGGTACCAGGTCTAGTACTGCTCCATGTCTCTTCCTGTAAAATGATGTTAGTGCAAGATAGTTAATGCCTACCATGTCTCCTCCTGTAAATGAAGTAGGTTACTCACAGAATAGACTTGCCTCCCTGTCTTTTCCGGGTAAAATGATGTTAGATACAGATTAGGTTTACTGCTCCCTATCTCTCCAATCTAAATGATGTAGGTCACAGTTAGTATGCACCCTGTCTCTCACTGTAATGTTGTAGGTACAGATAAGCACTGCCCCCGCCTCTCCCTGTAAACAAATGGACCGTAGGTATCAGATAGGTACTGCCTCCCTGGTCTCGTCCTGTAAATTATGGAGTGTACAGATAGTACTGCTCCTCACTGTAATTACTATTAAATGGATGTTGGTACCAGATAGTACTGGCCTCCCTGTCTTCTTCCTGTAAAATGATGTAGGGTACAGATAGTTTTACTGCCACCGTCTCTCCCTGTATATGAACGTAAGGTACAGTTAGGGGCATTGCCTCTCCCTGTCCTTCTCCATGTAAATGACATAGGGGGTTACAGAAAAGTTTACTGCTTCCTGCTCTCCCTGTAAATGACGTAGGCACAGTAGTAACGCCCCTCCCTGTCTATCCCTGTAAATGACGTAGGTACAGTTGATACTGTCTCCCTGTCACTCTGTATAATGATGTAGGTACAGGATAGTTACTGAATCACCTGTGCATTACTGCAAATGCCTTCGTAGGTACAGATTAGTACTGCCCTCCTGTCCTCTCTCTGTAAATGATTGTAGGTACAGATAGTACTGCCTGCCTGTCTTCTTCCTGTAAATGAATGTAGATTACAGGATAGTACTGGCCTCCCTATTCTCTCTGTAAATGAATGTAGGTACAGATTGTACTCCTCCCTGTCTTCTTCCTGTAACTAATTATTAGGGGGGGGGACAGATGGTACTGCTTTCCCATTTCTCCCAGAAAATAATACATTGAGTTTACGCTAATTAGTGTTAATTTACCAACCAGCCGGGACGTGAAAGTATTAACAGTAATAGGTATGATATATTTAGAAAATTTTTAGTTTAATACATTTATACACTAATGAGAATCAACTTTTTCTCCTTGTTCTGAATAAGCTCAATAGTCCACAACTGTTGGAGCCATTACCTCAGGAATATTGGAGACTATTTCGACAGTAACGCCGCAGCTTGTGATGTTACTTCTTGAAGACATTCTCCTCAGGAAACTCTGAGCAAACCCCTGAAAGAAAAAAATATACTCTTAAAAATACAGTACTGCAAAAGCAAATAATGGAGATCTGGGAGTGAAGGATATTGTGGGGACATCATCAGTACGAAGGAATAACTTTGGTCACCTGGCGGCTGTAGACGTTCACACATATCCGCTTGCGTAGAACTAGCTGCATCTCGGCGGGATGACTAAGCTGAACCGTTACTCTAAAAGAGGAAAACCCCTCTAAACCCGAGACCTTTACTGAGCTGTGGACAGTTGTGGACGGTGCAATCCCACGAGGCTTCAGCCTTCACCTGTAAGCAAGACCAACATAGACATTTTTGCTATAAAAGGTGCAATGTATATACACACTTCTAATACATTCTTATCCGTACTGACCTGAGTTCATCTTGTATTATACTCCAGAGCTGCATCACTATTCTGCTGGCAGTCATATGTACATACATTACTTATCCTGTACTGACCGGATTTACTCCTGTATTAAAACTCCAGAGCTCACTCACTATTCTGCTGGGTGCAGTCACTGTGTACTACATTATTATCCGTCTGATCCTGGTTAATCCTGTTTTATATCCAAGCTGCACTCACTATTCTGCGGTCAGTCCCTGTGTACATACATTTTTACCCTGTACGCCCCCGAGTTAAAACCCTGTATTAATACCCCAGAGCTGCACCACTATTCTGTGGGGAGTCATGTGTACAACATTCTTATTTTTTTTATTTTCACCTTAAACAAAAACAAAAAAATGTCTTCAATTTTTTCAATGTTTTTTTTATACAATTATTTTTTTATAATTCATCATTTAACTAAAAATTTATAATATTTATTCTTTATCCACTATTCCCCCAGTGGGATTTTTTTTTTTCTTGTTTTTTATTGTCAACAAACATTTTTTACTAGAGTGCTTTGTTTACTTTTTTTACTATGTTTACATTTCAAATTATTGTTTACATCATAGACTTTTTTGTAAACGTATGAAACCCTTGAACCTCGTTCATTTTTGTTCTTTTTAAAACCCGGCCCCCATTGAAAATTCTCCTGTAGTACCTGGGGAAAGCGGGAAGCTCCCGCGAAACCGTAGTACTTATTATTTTTAATAAATTTATATTTTCCCAAATTTTGTTGAGCACTATTTATTATTTTCTCTACGCGCTTTACTCGCGCCCCTGTCAACCAGCGTGAAGAACCCCTGGGTTTTTTTAAGTAATTATTGTACATTTACTTATCCCTGTACTGATCCGAGTTTCATCCTGTATTATCTCCAGAGCTGCACTCACTTTTTGCTGGTGCATCACTGTGTACATACATTTTTATCCTTTGATCCTGATTTTCATCCTGTTTTTTACCCCAACTGCACTCATATTCTGCTGGTGCAGTCACTGTTTACATACTTTTCTTATCCTTTCTGATCCTAGAAAATCCTGTATTTTCCCCAGAGCTGCACTCATTATTCCGCTGGTGCAGTCACTGGTAATAAAAATTACTTATCCTGTACTATCCTGAGTTTCATCCTGTATTATACTCCCGAGCTTACTCCCTATTCTGCTGGGGTTGTCCTCACTATTGGCTGGTGCAATCACTGTGTACATACATTACTTTTTTCCCGTACTGATCCCGAGTTAATCCTTTTATACCCAAGCGCACTCACTATTCTGCTGGTGCAGTCACTGTGTACATGCCGCAGGTGAGATAAGTAATGAACATGTCACCAATTTTCTAAGTAATTAATTCCAAAAGGTGCTATTTACATGGAATTCTTACACGATATTGATAACAACCCATCCAATCCACTCCAAAGCTGAACTCACTATTCTGCTGATCACTACAGGATAAATAATGTACGTAAACAAATGACTGCACCAGCAGAATAGTGAGTGCAGCTGGAAGTAAAAATCAGGATGTAACTCGGATCATAAGGGTAACAAAGTAAATATGTAACAGTGACTACACCAGCAGAACAAAATGAGTGCGGCTTGGAGTATAATAGAGATGTAACCAAGATCATACAGGATAAGTAATGTTGACAAGTAGCACCAGCAGAATAGTGATGCAGCTCGGATACAATCAGGATGTAAATCAGGATCGTACGGGGTAAGTAAAGTATTGTATGTACCAGTGACTGCACCAGCAGAATAGTGATGCGTTGGAGTAAATACAGGAGGTAAACTCAGGACAGACAGGGTAATAAGTATGTAAACGTACGCACAGCAAAAGGAGGCAGCTTGGATATAAACGGAAAAGACTCAATCAGGCCCCTATAATAAGATGTACCGTTGCTACACCCGCAGATGTGGAGGAGCTCTGGAGTATAATACAGGGTGTACTCAGGGTCTAAAAGGGAAAATAATGTAAACACAGGATGCACCACAAATATGGGGTGCAGCTCTGGGTATAATACAGGATGTAACCAGGACAGTGCAGGGTAATAATGTATTCACAGGACTGCACCAGCAGATAGTGAGTGCAGTCGGAGTAAATAAGGGTGTAGCTCAGGATCACGCAGATAAGTAATTTAGACACAGTGACTGCCCACAAAAGTGAGGCAGCCTGGAGTATAATACAGGATTAACCAGGATCAGCACAGGAAAAGTAATGTAAGTACATGACTGCACCCCGCAGAAAGTGAGTGCAGCTGTGAAGTATAATATAGGATGAAACCCAAGATTAGTACTGGATAAATTATAGGATGTTCTTACAAATTTACAGAACTTCTTGTGTAAATTTAATTTCTAAAATAAACTAAAAAATATCTTCCAATGACACTTTAGAGGGGCCCCTCTAGTAGATGAAAAACAAGTCAGAATCCAGCTAAATACACTGTCACGCCTGTCTGTGGGTTATATCCATTATCATTATTATGGCTCAGCTGTATTAACATGAAGAAACCCGTGACAGGAGTGTCGCTGCTATTGGAAGAATGAAGACATGTTTTTCTAATCTTCTACAAGCCTTTTTAAGGGGTTGTCTCACTACAAGGATCGCTGCTTTTTATGTTAAAGATATAGCAAAAACAAGTCACTTTGTAATATGTGTTCATTAACAGTGTCCTACCTATTCTGAGATATCCCCTCTTGTATGGGCTGCATCGGCTCCTCAGGTCACTATAGCTACAGACCTGTTTGATCTATCCTAATAGGCTGCCAGTGCTGGTTGCTATAGCTACAGACCTGGCTTCTACTGCAGCCTAGTGGAAACCAGTAAACACGCCCCTGAATTCAAAATGAAACCAAGAAAACAGGACGAATCAATGTAGTGAGACAAACCCTTTAAGGACCAACACAAACCTCGGTTTCATGGTGCTTGACAATCTGTAGATCAAAGAACTCGTCTTCCTCTTCACCAGTGAGCGTTGCATCCCACCCCGCCGCTTCTGGTTCATCGAGATTATCCTGGGAGCTGAAATCGTCCGCTGCAAGAAAGAATACATGGTTAAACCTTCACGAGCAGATGGCTTAAGCCATGGTACCAGTGCTGGTGGGTCCTTGCTTTACACACCATTAAGGTCCAGGAAAATAACAGGCATGTGAGTTTCCATTCCCGATACTGGAGTCCTGAAATGAAGAAGACCCAAAATTAGTTAAAACCCGCAATTTACTACTGAGGAGTCTGGGTGAGAACAACTGCACATGTCATAATGGCTGCCATCAGGGCAGTACTCCTGTCAGGGAGCTTAAAGGGGTTTTGCCACCATGTAATGTTGACGTGGGAACCTCCAAAATGGGTATTTAATCACTTTTCTAAATATATGTGATTAAAAAAAGTGAAAACTCTGAGAGCTACAGCATTTCTCAATCCCCCTTGGTTACCACAAAGCTTCCCCTAGTCACGACCCAGGAGCTGAAAGGCCGCGCTTGCGTGAAACACTTCTTATCTGATGACAGGGAAAATGAATGGTCTTTTAAGGCACCGGGTAGCAATATGTTTTCTTCTGTATACAGAATAACTAGCTGTAGTGTTATTAGATCCCTGCTTTATCTGATGAAGAAGCTTTCAAGCTGCTGTGTAGAATAGGTGTTCTCTTTTGTATACAGAATTCACAAGTTATAGTTTGATTATTTGAGTGAACATGTCACAGGATCCCCTTATGCAGCTCTGTGCTCTGGCTGTGTGTGTCTGTGTGCGTCTCTGTCTCTTTCAGCTCCGTGATTTGTTTACATTACATTAGCTTCTTAGCAGATAAGGTTTCTCCTGACAGTGCAGTCTGAGGCTGTCTTGCTGTATTGAATCCACTGTTGTACTGTTTATTAGTTCACTTAAGTTTTGAGACGCTCCCTTGGATTCCTCACTCCCCCCTTCCCTCTCCCTCTCTCCACTGCAGCTTCATGACTCAGCATGATTTGTTGACATTCTGCCTGGGCTAAGCTGAAAGGTAAGAATCTTTGTCTCGGCAAATCCCCTTTAAGCAAATTTTATAAAAAGTGGCCTACTGATATGGTGCAAGATAGGAACTAGTAATGGACAGGGAACCCAAATGCTTCAGCTGTAGCTTCTAGCACCCCTGGGTACGACCAAACTTTTCAATAGTCCCGAGGGTAAGTCTGCCTATAATTTGGGGGCCAGAAAGGTATCTATGTGTAACTGCACTAGCTTTGCCATTGAACAGTATGGGCAACAACCCCTGAGGAGCTATATTAGTGGCCATAAATAAGTAAAAATTTAAAAGGTTATTCTCACATTGATTTAATCATGTAGGCAAAGGAAAATAAAGATCATTACCAAATACACTGCTGTTCTGATTTTGCTTTCTTTTAGAATTAGAGCAGTTCTTATCTGCTGCTTTTGTACACAAGCTTGCCTAGGTTACTGGCCATTCTCTCTGTTCTAGCAACCCTGATCAGGATGGTGACGTCATTCCCTGCTGTGTTTTATCAGCAGCACAGGAGCTTTATTATCTTTCTTTCTGATAAATGTTAACCCTTTAAAAGCTCTGCAGCCTTCTAATCTACTGCTTAAACCTTTGCATCACCAATGTCCTTTTTAACAGTCTCAGCTAGGAACAGCAGAGCTGAAATGTCAGTCACTGCTGTGGAGCCGGCCACAGCCGGACAGGAAGTGGGAGCCGGAAGCTGTGGAACCGCCCACAGCCCCGACAGGAAGTAGAAGCAGTAGAACCGCCCACAGCCCCGACGGGAAGTGGAAGCTGTAGACTCGCCCACAGCCCGGGCAGGAAGTGGGAGCCGGAAGCTGTGGAACCGCCCACAGCCCCGACAGGAAGTGGAAGCTGTAGAAGCGCCCACAGCCCCGACAGGAAGTGGAAGCTGTAGAAGCGCCCACAGCCCGGACAGGAAGTGGAAGCCAGAAGCTGTAGAAGCGCCCACAGCCCGGACAGGAAGTGGAAGCCAGAAGCTGTAGAAGCGCCCACAGCCCGGACAGGAAGTGGAAGCCAGAAGCTGTAGAAGCGCCCACAGCCCGGACAGGAAGTGGAAGCTGTAGAAGCGCCCACAGCCCGGACAGGAAGTGGAGCCAGAAGTGTAGAAGCGCCCACAGCCCGACAGGAAGTGGAAGCCAAAGCTGTTTGAAGCGCCCCCCAGCCCGGACAGGAAGTGGAAGCCTGAAGCGAGGAACCCCCCCACAGCCCGGACAGAAGTGGAAGCCTAGCTGAGGAAACCGCATCCGCCACAGCCCGGACAGGAGTGAAATGTAGCCTGAAGCTGTGGAAGCCGCCCACAGCCCAGGACAGGAAGTGGGAGCCTGGAAGCTGTGGAACCGCCCACAGCCCGGACAGAAAGTGGGAGCCTGAAGCTGTGGAACCGCCCACAGCCCGGACAGGAAGTGGGAGCCTGAAGCTGTGGAAGCGCCCACAGCCCGGACAGGAAGTGGGAGCCAGAAGCTGTGGAACCGCCCACAGCCCGGACAGGAAGTGGGAGCCAGAAGCTGTGGAACCGCCCAGAGCCCCGGACAGGAAGTGGGAGCCGGAAGCTGTGGAACCGCCCAGAGCCCGGACAGGAAGTGGGAGCCGGAAGCTGTGGCACCCCCACAGCCCGGACAGGAAGTGGGAGCCAGAAGCTGTGGAACCATCCACAGCCCGGACAGGAAGTGGGAGCCTGAAGCTATGGAACCGCCCACAGCCCGGACAGGAAGTGGGAGCCTGAAGCTGTGGAACCGCGTACAGCCCGGACCGGAAGTGGGAGCCTGAAGCTGTGGAACCGCCCACAGCCCGGACAGGAAGTGGGAGCCTGAAGCTGTGAACCGCCCACAGCCCGACAGGAAGTGGAGCCTGAAGCTTGGAACGCGCCCACAGCCCCGACAGGAAGTGGGAGCGAAGCTGTGGAACCGCCCACAGCCCGGACAGGAAGTGGTAGCTGAAGCTGTGAGAACGCCCACAGCCCGACAGGAAGTGGAGAGCCGAAGCTGTGAACCGCCCACAGCCCGGACAGAAGTGGAGCGAAGCGTGAACCGCCCACAGCCCAGACAGGAAGTGAGAGCCAGAAGCTGTGGAACCGCCCACAGCCCGGACAGGAAGTGGGAGCCTGAAGCTGTAGAACCGCCCACAGCCAGACAGGAAGTGAGAGCCTGAAGCTGTAGAACCGCCCACAGCCTATACAGGAAGTGAGAGCCTGAAGCTGTAGAACCGCCCACAGCCTGGACAGGAAGTGAGAGCCTGAAGATGTAGAACCGCCCACAGCCTGGAAAGGAAGTGAGAGCCTGAAGATGTAGAACCGCCCACAGCCCGGGCAGGAAGTGGGAGCCTGAAGATGTAGAACCGTCCACAACCTGAAGATGTAGAACCGCCCACAGCCCGGGCAGGAAGTGGGAGCCTGAAGCTGGCTGTTTAGAGCAGGCTCTGGGAAACAGCATGGTAATGGACTTCTATTAAAGTTTTTATTCATGACAAGGGAGGAAGTTTAGATTTCTCTACAAATTAACCCTCTAATATATTAATGGTGAAGACAGTGGACACACTGTCCATGTTCGTTCCCCATGTATCAGGAGCTGACCTGGAATCCTTCCCTGGTGCGCGCCCTATGGTCTGCCAGGCGAGCAGACTTGAGTGCTGTTTCAACATCTTTTCCCCTTGTAATTATTATGTCCTGCTAATTGATTCGGGATGTCAGCGATGGACTGGTTTATTGCCACTAAATTGTGCGGAACATTACTCACCTCCTCTGTCCTTTCATGTATAATTAATGCCGAGGTTTCCGTGTGGGTTTTAATTTGCAGTCTCTTAATGCCTGGAAAATTACAGAGGGCCCATGGCTGACTGAAAGGAACCAGGCGTTTAATACGGGAGATGCTGCGGCCAAGCAATGCCGTTTTATCACCGCTTCCTTTTAAGTGAGGAGGGAGCGTTATAATTAACACAGGGGTGCGATAAGTGCACGGATACTTAACGGTGATTTATGCGCTGCACAAGGTCAGAATTATGTGGATCAAGAGCAAAATTTTGCAGGACTGGGAGATCAGTAACCCGGGGAGAGCCGGAAAACGCTGAGCCGTGTCCATGGAGTCCCCGAACTGACCCACACAGGACAGTTACAGCCAACCCCATAAGAACAAATCAGATATTTTTCTTACAATCTGAATGATTTCTATTATAACAGAAAACTCAAAAACAATACCTCTCAGGAACCCATCTATGAGCCAGAATGGAAAGCTGGTGCTGCTCTACATTACTTATCCTGTATCGATCCTGAGTTACATCCTGTATTATACTCCAGAGCTGCCCTCACTATTCTGCTGGTGCAGTCACTGTGTACATACATTACTTATCCTGTACTGATCCTGAGTTACATCCTTTATTATACTCCAGAGCTGCACTCACTATTCTGCTGGTGCAGTCACTGTGTACACATAACAGTTAACTTTATCCTGGTCACTGATCCTGAGTTTTACACTATCCTGTATATGTAATCATCTCCGAGCTGCACTCACTATTCTGCTGGTGCAGAGCTCACAGAGTCCTGTACATCGATTACTATATCCTGTATGAGTCCTGTAGTTACAATACCAGTTGTACACTATACTCCAGAGCTGCACTCACTATTCTGCTGGTGCAGTCACTGTGTTACATACTATAACTTATCCTGTAACAGATCACTGAGTTACAGCTCCTGGTATTAATACATCCAGATCTGCATGCTCAACCTCACTATTCTGCTGGTGCAGTCACTGTGTACATACATTACTAATCCTGTACTGATCCTGAGTTACATCCTGTATTATACTCCAGAGCTGCACTCACTATTCTGCTGGTGCAGTCACTGTGTACATACATTACTTATCCTGTACTGATCCTGAGTTACATCCTGTATTATACTCCAGAGCTGCACTCACTATTCTGCTGGTGCAGTCACTGTGTACATACATTACTTATCCTGTACTGATCCTGAGTTACATCCTGTATTATCCTCCAGAGCTGCACTCACTATTCTGCTGGTGCAGTCACTGTGTACATACAGTACATTACTTTTGATGAGTATGTAAAAGGACAAAATGTCTCAGTAATAAGTAGATCTCCCAGTCTTCTAAAAGGGGTGTTCCGGGATCTAACAAAGCTAGTTCGTTTGTAGGGGCACGAGTAAAAATAGGTAATAAAACACCTACTTAACCACTGATCTCACCCGGTCCGTACAACCCGGAAGAAGCCAGTGAACGGTCTTAATTCATGTGACAGGTACAGCCAGTCACAGCTCACAACGTCACCTGCACAAGATCTTTGTGGCCTGTAATTGGACCACAAAGATTACGTGATGGTGACGTTGTGGCACGTGCACGATCACGGCAGCCTGGAACGAACGGGGGTGTCTGGAAGGTAAGAAGTTTTATCTTCTATTTTGACTCAGCCCCGATGAAAGAATGAGCATTGTAAGATCCCAGGACACCCTTTTAATGTCATACTAAATCAGTCTATTTAGTACATAACTGTACATTTTGTTTCCGTGGCCCTAGCTTACTATCTTAGATCTATGAATATTAAACATAAAGGAGTATTCCCATCTCATACCCGAATAGGACAGAACATTAATATGTGATCGTTGCCCGCTCCATCTCTGGGTCCTGCACCAGAAACAGCTCCCAAAAGCCTAAGTACTTATCTGATAGATGGTCGTGCTTACCTGTATTTAGAACTCCTATAGAACAGAATGGAGAGTTGTGAGCAGGCGCGACTATCTCAATTCTGCACTGAGACTTGGGGGCCTGTTCTCCAGATCGGTGTGGTCCCAGAGGTGACCCCTGCACCTATCACACATTGACGTCATATCCATCGACATGCCATAAATGTGTGTGGTGGAATAACCCCTTTAAGCCTGGGTTATAGTTCTCACCAATTAGCAGGCGCTCCAGGAATGCCGCTCCCTGCAGAGGGGACCAGGACGGAGTTCCTCTCTTCAGTTAGAGTCAGTCTCATCTCCAGGAGCTGAGCCTCGCGTTCTGCATCATCTTCAGTCTTATCTGTGAAAGAGAGTCATAAACAGGACAATATTACATCCCATGGTATTTCTATGGAGACACAGCGCTATGGTGCGATTACAGGGGTATCGGTGGCATGACGCTCGGTAAAAAGCAGATCTACTGTGCATGAATAAGCGCATGTTCACATTGTCTAAAAAACCCACAAATTTTAGGTGTCTTTTTCATGCATTTCTGTGCTCGTTTATGTCTTTTATGTGTTCATGTGATTTTTTATGCTTTTTATTTAAATACATTCGCATATTTTTTCATGTTGTTTTATGTATTTTTTATACCTTCTACTACTTTTTTTTTTCGTTGTGAATTTGATTCATTAAGCTTTTAAATAAGTTAACCAAGTAACTGGTGTGTTTTTTGCAATACCCTTTGATATCAATTGTTAACTCCTTCCCTGGCTTTTTTTTCTCTCCCCGTCTTCCTAGAGCCATAACTTTTTTAAATTTTCTATCTACTGTACTGTACAAAGACATATGAGGGCTTGTTTTTTGCGGGACAATATGTACTTTCTACTGGTGTCCTTCACCATACCATAGAATATACTGGGAAACTGAAAAAAAGTGAAATTTCAAAAAAAAACCTTCCATGCTTGCTGGGGTTTTGTTGTTATGGTGTTCACTCTTCTGTATAAATGATGTGTTATCTGTATTCTACAGGTTCATATGATTTCGATGATACCAAATATGTAGGGTTTTTCATTATGTTTTAATACCATCAAAAAAATTCTAATATTTTTTATTTCTTAAATTTCAACTACAGCGGCATTTTCTGCAACCAATAACATTTCTGTACTTCCACCTATGAACCTACATGATACTTTTTTGCTGGCTGAAGTGGACTTTTTGTTGTTACCATTTTGGTATAGATCACTTTTAATCCAATTTTTAGGGGATATAAAATGACCCCAAAAAACGCAAATTTGGCGTCTGGATTTTTCTTTTCTTCTACAGTGTTCAGCGTATGGGATAAATGAGGTTATGATTGAAAAGATCGGACTTTTATGGACGTGGCCATACCAAACGTGTAACTTTTTCGTTATTTTATTTGTAAAATGGCAAAAGGAGGGCGATTTAAACGTATTTTTTTTCTATACTTTTGAGGCTTTTTTTTTCTCTTTTTCTTTTATTTTAACTTTGTGAGTCCCCCAGGGTACTTGACCACTGTATTAACAATGCAGAAGGGTGTTCTAAGGCTATGTCTACACTGCATCGGACAAAAAAACGGCATGAAAGTGGCCGTTTTTTCTCCGATGCAGGACCGTGGC
Source organism: Phyllomedusa bahiana (assembly GCA_025379985.1). Classification (NCBI taxonomy): domain Eukaryota; kingdom Metazoa; phylum Chordata; class Amphibia; order Anura; family Hylidae; genus Phyllomedusa; species Phyllomedusa bahiana. The sequence goes on along the minus strand of JAODAL010005679.1, from coordinate 14,053 downwards.
TTTTGTCACACTTTGTGCAAAAACCACGGTCGCTTCTCGTTTTCCTGACGTCGCCCATATAATTGTATTGTATGGGAAGACGGCAAGAAAACCAGAAGCGCTGGCGTATTATACAACATGTTATACGATACGCCGCTGCCGAAAGACGGGCAGAGAAAAGACGAGCTGTGTAGACTGCAGCTCGTCTTTCCTTTTGCCGTCAATGGGGCCGCACAAATGATCGTATTCTTGGCGCTTTTAAAAAACGAAAAGCGCCGAAGATATGATCATTTTCATGTGCAGTGTAGAGATGGCCTAACACTTACTAAACAGGACAAGTAGTGTCAGACATACATACGCGGCGGCAATAGAAGCCTTCTTAAGGCTTCCAGTTGCCATGTTAACACATCGGCACCCTGCAATCTCGCTGTAGGGATGGCGATCACAATGCGTGGCACAGTATCTCTTTCATAGCCGCGATTGTCCTGGCATCTCGAGGGTTTAACAGCAGGAAACTGAACCGGCTACATTCCCTGCTGTTAGCGGCGGGTGTCAGCTATGTTGTGGAATTACTGATTAATCTTGATAGATAGAACCTTACTGACACCAGGACATACCCATACGTTCTGTATCGGTAGGGGGTTAAATTACACGCATTAAACATGCGTTTACAAACCAAGAATGGACATGCACTGTGTTTTCTAGGCATCGAGAATTTCTGCCAATTTCACAAAAAACGCAGCGTGTGCATCCATGAACTACACCTTTGATGTACTCATACACATTAGATTCAAGTTGATGAAAATGTCCAATTTCAACCAAATCACTGAACAGTTTTAGTCAACTGTTGACAATCCAACTTTCTCTAAAACATTGTCGGCTCCCCGGGCAGCACGGCGACTCGGCGGTCGGCTCCCCGGGCAGCACGGCGACTCGGCGGTCGGCTCCCCGGGCAGCACGGCGACTCGGCGGTCGGCTCCCCGGGCAGCACGGCGACTCGGCAGTCGGCTCCCCGGGCAGCACGGCGACTCGGCAGTCGGCTCCCCGGGCAGCACAGCGACTCGGCGGTCGGCACGGTCTTGCAGTGCTGGGATCCTGGGTTCAAATCCCACCAAGGACAACAATTGCATGAAGTTTGTATGTTCTCTGTGTGTCTGCATGTGTTTCCTCCAGTTACTCTGGCTTCCCCACACTCCAGTAACATACATAAGGGATAATCTAGAATATAGACTGTGAACCCCAATGGGGACAGGGACCAATGTGAATAATGACAATCTCTGTACAGCGCTATGAAATAGAATGGCGCTATATAAAGTCCAAGGCAGCTCCATTCTGCTGGTGACATCACTTTTACTGGCAGCCTCACATTGGCATGGTTTCATTCACACACAGTTTACTGAACCCTTATAAGACGGAAAAAGAGTCCCATCTGCACCTTGTCTGCTGACGAGCTTCTGCAGCTGCTGATCCAAGTACTCCTGGCGCTTGGTCAGAGCGTTCAGCCATTTCCTCTTCAGTCGGTCCAAATCCCGGTCCTAGAAGAGAGTAAATCACACGTCAGATGCTGCACAACAACAGCTGAAGCAGATTGCTTTTATTTTCAAGAAATAAGAGGATGTACAAGTGGGGATTTCATAGCAAAAAAAAAAAAGTGTCCAGCTTCATATATATCAGTGCACCATAAAAAGTTCTGCAGGTTTTTAAGACACTTTATGCTCTAATTTCACAATTTCAAGATCTCTGCTTGCTTTCAGTAAAAGGAAACAGTGTTTACACCTAAGGCTATGTCTACACAGCACTGGTTTCTGGTCGGATTTCTGGTGGATTCAGTATTTAGAATCTGCCAAAAAGCCAACTGTAACCAGTGCCCTATAGATAGGAATAAAAAAAAATAATCTGTATTGTGGTCTACATCTACACAGCACGGATTGTTTCTGTTCGGTTTTGAAATCCGATGGTTTCTGGCAGATTTTAAAACATGTCGCATATTCCACCGAATTGCCGTCGGATTCTTGTACGTTGAATGTACGGGGCCACTGGCAATTCCGATAACCGAATCGCGGTTTGAAGTGCAAATCTGCACCAAATAACCACGGCCCAACAATGTTAAAATGCTGTCGGATTTTGGACGGCATTTTAACATTCTAGACCAGGTAATGAAGACAAGGAGGATTTGTTCCCATAAAATACAAGTCAATCTTTATCAGATAACAAAGTCGACAAACGTAATAAAATATGATGACTACAACAGATACGCGGCTAGGCGCAAACAGGGAGATGAAAAGTCATATCTATCAAGAGGCGAGGATAAGCACAAGCAATTAAAGTGCAAGTACAACTTTATCTAAGTGCTAATAACCTCATCAATAAATATCAGGTATAAAGAATATACAAAGCTCACGGCATTGGTATAAGCTCACCTAAATGTATCAGCCACAAGCCCCTACGCATGTTTTGCGGTTGCTTTCTCAGGGGGTGTAGACACAGCCTAAAAGGCTGGGTTCACACGGCTTAATTGCGGGACGTAATTACGCCCCGCAATTATGCCGTGTGGCCGGGGCCGGCACCTCGCCGGCCCATAGACTTGCATCGCCAGCGGCGCGTATACGCCGCTAGTAATTCACGTGTCACTTATCTCCCCCCGCGGCGGATTCGCCGAGCAGGGAGAGGAGACGTAATTCATAGTTCTCTATGAGAAATGTGGATTACCGTAATGACTAGGACGTATTCCAGCCGTAATTTGCGCACTACGGCGCGTAATGGACTGAAATACGTCCCATTTTAAGCCGTGTGAACATAGCCTATAAAGAGTAAAAACCTTTACACAAGTAATATTTCACAGTCATGACTTTGCTTCAGTTGTATCCAGTCTAGATAATCCTGTGAGCTAGGACTAAAACATACAACCTGCACTGCACTGGCTATGTTCACACGGCGCTCAATACGGGGCGAGATACGTCCCAGTCATTACGGTAATCCACAGCTCTCATAGAGAACTATGGATTACGTCTCCTCTCCCCGCTTGCACAATACGCCGAGCGGGGAGAGAAGGGACACGTCAATTATTCACGGCGAATACGCGCCGCTAGTAATGAATGTCTATGAGGCCGGCGGGCTGCCGGCCTTCCCACCCCGCCCCTGTAAACACGGCGTAATTGCGGGGCGAAATACGTCCCGCAATTACTGCCGTGTGAACATAGCCATACACTGTAGCAAACTACTGCTTCTTGGCCTTAGTGTATGTTCACACGGCTTATTTTGGGGCATAATTGCAGGCATATTTTGCGTCGTATTAGCGCTTAATACGCGGCGAGTTGCGCGCCGCAATTACGGTAATCCATAGTTCCCAGAGAACTATGGATTACGCCTAGTCCCCCCACGTGTACAATCCCATCGTATTGTATGTGCGGGGAGATAAGCGGCACGTCAATTATTCGCGCCGATTACACGCCGCGAGTAATGCATGTCTATGGGGCTGGCGGGCTACCGCCCCCCCGTGCTGTGAGAGTATGCGCTGATCAGCGCGACTCCCAAAACACCCAGCGTATTGCGGCGCGTACGCCGGGTGTGGCCTCAATTACGCCGTGTAAACATACCCTTAAGGCTAAGCTTAAGAGAAGTATCTGTTTTTATTAGTGGTTCGGTCAGGGCCACCAACTAAACAAGTAGAATTCACATTGGGGTTTGATTCTAGGTGTATGCAGAGCTACATTATATATGTAGACTGTAGGTGACCTGGGCCTTAAAGGGACAGTACCGTCAAAAGGTTTATTTTTTCCAAATGTTGACAAACAATAAAGCGACTAGAAAACAAAAAATAAAAATAAAAAACAACCCAATTAAACAAAAAATAAATAAGAGCTCTGATAGCACGGCAGTAAGAATTGCTTGACTGTTCTTCTCCAGGCCAATTATGGCCTGGGAGGTGTAAGGGTATGTTCACACAATAGCGGAGCACACTGTGCACGCTGCTATAAGCCTTCGGCTTTAGAAGTACCCGCTGGCCAGAACGTCCCTCTCACTGACATTCATTCTTCCCAGCACGTATTTGCTGGGGAGAATTGGGGAAAGAACAGGTATTCCTAGCTCTCAATGATGGCTATGAATTACCGTAATGTCGGCCTGTACTTTACGGGCGTATTGAAGTGCAACTACGCGCCAAAATACGGATCGAAAATACGTCATGTGAACATACCCCCAGGTGTTATCAGCAGGAGTGTGAAGAAAACTCCTTCCCAGATTAACCCATTATCAATTCATCTATTGCTTTTGTATGTTTCCTGTGGTCTAATCTTATCGATCACTGTCCAAAGAACAATAGAGCCATCATTCTGTCATTACCTACTAGTTGTACTGTGACTGCACCAACAGAAAAGTGAGATTAGTCTGCCCTGCCATTTAGGAGTTTTCTTCTTGAACATTTTATATATGTAATTTCTGACTGCATAGAACAGCAAAATAAATAAATTTAAAAAAATTAAAAATAAAAATAAAATGCTGTCAAAAATCCAAAAACTAAAATAAAAAGTTTTCCAGGAATATTGGGTTTTAAAAAATACCTCTTTGTTAGAAAAAATCCCCTTAAAATATGAGGCATTGCAGGGAATTTGGAAGACCATGGTACAAAGCACCCTAGGAGTGGTGACCCCGGTGGTGCATGCACTCACTGGGCATGGGACCCCAATCAAGTAGAGGGCACTGTGCACTGCACTTCAACGCTTCGCCTCCCATTGAGTACACACCTCTATACCTGGTATAGAGGTCAATATGAGGAATCTTTAGGATTCCATCTGGATATCCAGGGAGTATTCACAGTGCACATTTAGATTTATTTTCTATGACCCTGTGTGGTCACAGGATTTTCAGGATGGGGTGCTCTCCTAAGATATAGAGGGAAAAGCGTGGCCATCAGGTTTTTTTTGTATCACGGCGTGGTATCTGGTATTGGTTCAATACTCAATGTGTGAATGGGGCTTTTAATAATACGGGTGTGGTTAACAGCACTGCCAAAGGATGTAAGCCGAGAACAGCAGGTTAAAGAAACACTCCAAGCAAAACTGGTATAGATACACTGCATATTGCCAACTGCAGAACCTCGTGGGCGGGGCAGCTACAATGTACATCAGGAGAGATTCCACATCATGCTCCGCCCCTGAGGTTCTATGGCATGTATTACTGAGACTATGTGTAGAAACCACAGATGCTGAATGATATAAAGCTGAAAGGATTTTACCTAGTAGTGCAGAGCTTGCATACAAATGGCCCTTCATCCAATGGGATAGCCAAAGCCAATCTCTCGTCCATGCACCTGCATATACTGCCCCCATAGGTTTCTAGTGTAGATAGAGGATGTGAAACATTCTGCTGCCAAGGTTAAGTCTTTGTTGTGTAGATGATAAGAAACTATAAATGTGCTGCTCCCCCACTATTAGGAATGTACGGGAGTCACCGGCCAGGACTAGGACAACATCTATTCTGTTACAACATGTTCTGCTCACAGTCTCTAGTTACAAACTAAACTGGGGAGGGGGGTGTAAGCTTCAAGTCATTTTATTCCAGAGGCGCAGACTAGAGGAGTGAGAAGCATCAAATAAAATAAATCAGTTCTGGGGGTCCTGATGACAAACCAGGCCAGGGTTGTTAAAATGGTCCTCAGGGGACTCTCAGCCATCAGCTGTAGTATGAAGGGCAACAGGTGTGAGAGTTCACAGTGGCACCACCACAGGAAAAAATTAGGTATTATATGGTGTAAATTGAAATTATTGGGTTGCCTGTAAAAAAACATAGACGTCCCGAGTCCTCCAGAGACAAACACTTGAGCCATACAGATAGATACACATATCTGGATAGAAAAAGGGTGTGGGAGCCATACAGATAGATACACATATCTGAGATAGATAAGTGGGACTGACCGATAGGAGGTAGATATGGATAGACAGGTACGGGATAGACAGGTACGGGATAGACAGGTACGGGATAGACAGGTACGGGATAGACAGGTACGGGATAGACAGGTACGGGATAGACAGGTACGGGATAGACAGGTACGGGATAGACAGGTGTGAAGTGCATGGCATTGCAGGAGGACACAAAGGGGCGCTCTACCTTCTACTTCTAGTACTACGACTGAAGGCGTCATCTCAATGCATGCAGCTTTAAAGTGGTTTTGCCATCTTAGATTAGCACGTGCCTTCACTTTCAGGATCAGTTGGGGCCTTGAAGGTTGAACCCCCAATGATGATAAAATAAAGAGGACCGTCTCCCAACTTTTCTTTTAAAGGAGGCCTGTCACATTGAACATGCTATGTCATCTGCAGACCACAGGTTACAGAGCAGGAGAAGCTAAGTAGGTGGATATTTTGTTTGGGAAGATTCAGTAAAAATTGCAATTTATTCATTAAATTTCCTGCTTAATTCGGAGTTAAAGGGGTTTTGCCACGATGTAATGTTGACGTGGGATCCTCCAAAATGGGTATTAAATCACTTTTCTAAATATATGTCATCAAAAAAGTGAAGCCTCTGAGAGCTACAGCCTGACTTACATGCCCTTGGTTTCCTGACAGTTTACATTAGACACGACCAGGAGCTGACAGGAGCTGATCTGGCCGCGCTTGCGTTTTTTCTCCGCTGTTTTTGCAGAGAAAAGTCGTCCCCCTTCGCATAGACTTTTTGGGCGCTGAAAAAGAAGTGTCCTGTGAAATCTTGAAGCGTGCTTTTAGGCGTGATTTTAGTTGCGTTTTTGAAGCGTTTTTGGACTTGGCTATTAATTTGTATGGGTGAAAACAGTGTTGAAAACCTCATCCAAAACCTCGCCAAGAAACGCATCTAAAACTTATTCTGAAGAAGCGTGTTTCAGGCAAGGCTTTGATGCTATTTTGGGAAAACTTTTGGGAAAACTGCGTCCAAATAAGCCGTGTGAAAATACCCTTAATGTTAAAGACCCACCCACAGCCTGATCGGGACGAGAGTTTACAGTTGCAGATCTGCTCACAGCCTGAACCTGAAGTGCGAGTCTGCAGCTGGCTGTGGCTCTGTGAAACTGCATGATGAGAAAACCTCTTTAAGCGTAAATCAAATGAAAAAATGACAAGTTCTGCTGAATCTTTCCCTACAAATCTGCTCAGCTCCTCCTGGTCTAGAACATGCTGCCTGCAGATCAGATGGCATCACTGTGGCAGGTTCCCTTTAAGGATTCACTGCAGTGCGGTCCTATTCAGACAAGTGGGGCTATGCTGTCATTGCTGGTGTATCTGGGTGTCCCGCAGGTCATGAAGTGATGGCACGTCCCAGCGATTTCCCATCCTTTTATAAGATGGGAACACCTTTTAAGAGCGATCATTCATCAAGACCTGAAAAGCCTTACAGACCAGCCCAGGTTCACAAGATGTTTTACAGGACCCTTGGAGGAACGTCTCCAGTTATGGTAATTGGGTGGGGGGCTAAGAAGGACGGTAGTCGATAAATCCAAGATCAAAGTCTGACAAGGTAGATAAAACGTTAAGACGCATTAAAGATCTGTAATGAAGAAGGCCTTGAAGACGGAGCTCAGCATGAAGCATCCCACAGGGGAGAGACGAGGAGGACTGGAGTAAATGAGACTGATGAGAAGAGCCATAAAATACCGGCATGATGACTGTCCTGAAGAAAGGAGACGGTCATAAACCGGGGTGCTGCTGAGCCAAAGAGCCGCGTGGCACCGGAGCAAGCCTGGCAAGGTTACCACAAGGGCACCAATATCACAAGTCCTGAGGCTGCTCACAGAAAGTGAGAGCTGATACTTCTTTATGAAGCGCAAACCTATTCTGTAGGGCTGTACACAGTCCATTCCCATTGTTATGATCACGTCCAACGTCAGCTGCGCATAGCTCATGTGGGGAGCTGGCTTGGTGGGGATATAAGATGTGCAAATCGGCTGTCTGCACACAGATCCCTCATTGCTGTCATGGGTAAAAGGGGCGATTCAAGAGAGTTGAGATGATTATTGGCTTGAGCGTCATTTCTGAAGTTGTGCAGTTTGTGACCTGTTGGCGGCTGCTGTGGTGAAAGTATTGTGAGTGGACAAATGGCGCCATTGTGAATAAGAGACGTGGAAACTGCAGACACCACGCGTCATTGATGTGAGGGGTGAATAGCGGCTACGAAGTACAAGAGGACGAAGGACACGCTACAGGGAGCAGCTCCCCATCAAAATGACCCAGGGGGCGACCAGAAGTGTGTATGATACAACAGTGAGCCTACTGTGTATGGGGCCCTGGAGCAGACGGATGTCACTGCACCTCTGCTAACCCTACTGTGTATGGTGCCCTGGAGCAGACGGATGTCACTGCACCTCTGCTAACCCTACTGTGTATGGTGCCCTGGAGCAGACGGATGTCACTGCACCTCTGCTAACCCTACTGTGTATGGTGCCCTGGAGCAGACGGATGTCACTGCACCTCTGCTAACCCTACTGTGTATGGAGCCCTGGAGCAGGCAGATGTCACTGCACCTCTGCTAACCCTACTGTGTATGGTGCCCTGGAGCAGACGGATGTCACTGCACCTCTGCTAACCCTACTGTGTATGGGGCCCCGGAGCAGACGGATGTCACTGCACCTCTGCTAACCCTACTGTGTATGGGGCCTGGAGCAGACAGGTGTCACTGCACCTCTGCTAACCCTACTGTGTATGGGGCCCCGGAGCAGACGGATGTCACTGCACCTCTGCTAACCCTACTGTGTCTGGGGCCCCGGAGCAGACGGATGTCACTGCACCTCTGCTAACCCTACTGTGTTTGGGGCCCCGGAGCAGACGGATGTCACTGCACCTCTGCTAACCCTACTGTGTATGGGGCCCCGGAGCAGACGGATGTCACTGCACCTCTGCTAACCCTACTGTGTATGGGGCCCCGGAGCAGACGGATGTCACTGCACCTCTGCTAACCCTACTGTGTATGGGACCAGAGCAGACGAATGTCACTGCACCTCTGCTAACCCTACTGTGTATGGGGCCCTGGAGCAGACGGATGTCACTGCACCTCTGCTAACCCTACTGTGTATGGGGCCCTGGAGCAGACGGATGTTACTGCACCTCTGCTAACCCTACTGTGTATGGGACCCCAGAGCAGACGGATGTCACTGCACTTCTACTAAGTGAGCTGCAAGCGGCAGAAAAAGCTTCAATTTTCCCAGAATTGGACCGTCACTGATTGGCAAATGATTGTCTTCTCCAATGAGTTGCACTTATACCTTTATGCAGGCTTGCTTGTCAGACAAGAAACAAAGAACAAACACCCAGCAACTATTGCTGGAAGAAAACAAACATTTTGAACACATTATGGTCTGGTTAATGTTTTCAGGGCATTCTCTGGGCCACTCATCTACGTGGAAGGCACTTGATTTGGGTAAGAACCATCCCTGCAGATCACATACACCCATACATACTGACGGTCTCCCCTGGAGTGTATGGTACCTTCCAGCAAGACAGTGTGACACATAACATGGATAGAAATGTCTGACATTAGTTAGAAGAGCAGGACCAAGACTTCCAAGTACTACCCTAACCCCTAATTCCCCAGAGCCCAACTAAGCCTGTGTGGGGCCCCTGGATGGTGGTATTGGTTCTATGGACCCTCCAGCTGCCGTGGGATGCAGTCGGCTCCAGATACCTGCGACAACCTCCCAGGACCTTATAGAGTCACTCTCCATCCGTCTAGCTGCTGTCAGTGCTGCACGTGGTGGTTACTCTGGATATCAGCTGCTGGTCATAATATAAGAGGACTCCACTGAGTAAATGTTTATATCAGCCCTTCATTTAATTTAAAGAGGTATTACCACTCGTTTTCTCTCCTTCAGTAATGCAAACGTGCTTTTTCTAGAAGCAACTCAAGGACTGACTCAAGAGGACTACATGGCTCTCTGGTTATGGCTGCCACCCTGTGCTTTGCCCGGCAGGAGTGCTCTCGTACCACCTTTAAAGGGGAATATTAACTTCAACCTGATGTCTCTGACCACACTCAGTTCCATGCATTCAGCACCTCATGGATAAACTCAGTAATCTGGTCGCCTGGTCCAGCCTTCGCTTTAGAACCAGGTACCGATATAGTCTAATGAATATCTTCATGCTGAATCTGTTAGGGAAAATTAATTTCAGCATATATAGAGTGACGCATATATTTTACCTGGTAGCTATCAACATCTTCTGCGCTGTCCTGAGGATGAAAAACAATAGGGATTAGACCATCTGTCTCGCAATATAACAAGATGTACATATTTAGCACAGATCTATGACTGATAGAGCTGGCCTCAGATTACAAGCCCGGAGCCCCAGATTACGGGGCCCAGATTACGGGCCCCAGATTACAGGCCCAGAGCCCCAGATTACGGGCCCCAGAGCCCCAGATTACGGGCCCCAGATTATGAGTCCAGATTACGGGCCCGGAGCCCCAGATTATGAGCCCCAGGTCACTGGCCCGGAGCCCCAGATTATGAGCCCAGATTACGGGCCCGGAGCCCGAGATTATGATCCCCAGGTCACTGGCCCCGAGCCCCAGGTCAATGGCCCGTATTACAAGCCCAAAGAGCCAGATCATTTGGGTAATGAATGAAGAGACATGATTTTAGAAAACTGGTTCATGTCCTGAATATCTAAGCCACTCACCTGATGCCCATCTTGCCCCTTGCCGGTCTTGGCATGCACTATCTTCACACAACCCACGGATACGGACAGTATGGAATCTTCTATTAGAGGCAGCGTTCCCGAGTCTTGTACTGATCGTACCTCCACCTGCAGACGTCGAGACTGACCCTACAGAGGGAAGACCATGACAGATTATACTATCACCTAATGCTGCTGATTTGTGCTGGAAACAGTGAATTATCATTATTCAGATGCAAAAAAAGCAAAAACTCACTGGTGCTCGTATTACTGAGGGGCTATAGCTCCGATGGAGAAAGGGGGCCACATTCTATGTCCTAAATGGTTGATGATAACCTAAGGAAGAACCCCACCTATGGAAGGGGAAGACAAGTCCATGGGGCGATACCTTCCTTCTTGACTTCAAGTAACGTGAAGGAAGTGGGTGAGTGGAGATGGTACTGGTAATAATATGGAAGGGAGGTGGAGAACCAAACAAGTGCCAAGCTCTTCAGGGTGCGGATAGTCAGGGGTTCGTAAACAACCAGCACCAGATGGGGCAGGAAACAATTACCCAACATTTCTTGCAAGTGCTGGTGTAATGTAATGATTGGGAAGAAGTGTGGCCCTTTATATACTTAAATCCAGGAAAGTTGCTATAGGGGTGCAAAGGCAGCAGATGCTATTGGGCCCTGGAGCATGAGGGCCATGACTGTAGGTAATGGGGGGCTGTATTGGTTACTTATATCCTAAATTCCACATATGCCTCTGGAGGGGAGATCCATGAGCCACATGACTGTAGGTATTAGGGGCTTCATTTGGTTACTCATACCCTTTATTGTAGGTATGTTTCTGAAGGGAGGTCCATGGGCCAAATGACCGAAGGTATTGAGGGGCTGCATTGGTTACCTATATCCTATCCATGCCTCTGAAGGGAGGTCAATGGGCCACATGACGGTAGGTATTGGGGGGCTACACTACTTATATCCTATATTCTATGTATGCCTTTAGGTTCTGGGGGTCTGCTTTGCTTACTTTTAGCATTTACTCCATGTATTGGTCTGGAGGGAAGGTCCATGGGCCACATGACTGTAGGTATTGGGGGGCTGCATTGATTACTTATAGCCTATACTCCATGTATTGGTCTGGAGGGAAGGTCCATGGGCAACATGACGGTAGGGATTGGGGGGCTGCAATGCTTACTTATAGCCTATACTCCATGTATTGGTCTGGAGGGAAGGTCCATGGGCCACATGACTGTAGGTATTGGGGGGCTGCAATGCTTACTTGTAGCCTATATTCTATGTATTTGTCTATGTATATCCTACATATGCTTCTGAGGGGAAGTCCATGGGCCAGATGACTGTAGGTATTGGGGGGCTTCATTAGTTACCTATATCCTATATATGCCTCTGATGAGATGTCCATGGACCACATGACTAGATATTGGGGGGGGGGGGGGCTTAATTGGTTACCTAGATCCTAAATATGCTTCTGAGGGCTAGTGCATGGGCCAGATGACTGTAGGTATTGGGGCGCTGCACTGGTAACCTACATCCTATATATGTCTCTGACGGAAGGTCCATGGGCCACATGACTGTAGGTGTTTTGGGTTTGCATTGGTTACCTATATCGTATATATTCCTCTGAGGCGGCGGTTCATGGGCCACATGACTGTAGGTATTGGGGGTATGCCTCTGAGGGGAGGTCCATGGGCCACATGACTGTAGATATTGGGGGTATGCCTCTGAGGGGAGGTCCATGGGCCACATGACTGTAGGTATTAGGGGTATGCCTCTGAGGGGAGGTCCATGGGCCACATGAGTGTATGTATTAGGGTAATGCCTCTGAGGGGAGGTCCATGGGCCACATGATTGTAGGTATTAGGGGTATGCCTCTGAGGGGAGGTCCATGGGCCACATGACTGTAGGTATTGGGGGTATGCCTCTGAGGGGCAGTTCATGGGCCACATGACTATGTATTGGGGGGGCTTCATTGGGCCCCACTTATTTCCACTGGTATGGAGTGGATATGGAGCAGCCTGTTGTATAGGAATGTGCTGAGCTCCTTCCCGCAGAGAGGTGGCTAATGTGAATTACTGGCTAATTAGCTATAAACTATAGGGAAAAATTAACAAAATAGCACAGACAGTAATTGCAGCAACAAGGTGAGGGAAATTGGTTATTACGGAGCTTGGGAGCAATTAGACTCGACTCAGACATTTCCTGGCAGCCCCTGGGAGACCCGCTCGCTGAACATTTCTAATCCTCCGCTCCGGCAACAAACACAGGTAAACGCTTCCCTAATTTACCTCAATTAATGCTGCTACAAAGCAATTCATTACCCAGGTACTGATCTCCAGACATGGGGGGGGGGAGTAATGACGGGGTATCATCTGCTCCGCTGACTCCAAGGAGGATCGGTGACAAAATTACCACCGCACTATTATTCTCTCCAAACAAGATATAAATATTCCGACGGAGTCGCAGATTACTGACGGGGACGTGTTCATCTGTAATACACATAGCCACATAACGGACTACTTGTCGTGCACAATGGAGTAAAGAAATGTACTCAAAATTCCTTTAACCTCTTAACGGCGCATTCGATTTTTCCTCCTCGTCTTCGAAAAGCCGTAACTTTTAAAAAAAATTTTTTTTTTTTTTATTGACATAGAACTATGAATGCTTGTTTTTTGCAGGACAATTCCGATTCCATATACTTGACGGTATCTGCATCCTATAGGCCCAATTAAAATTTGCGCTGCAGCGCTATTTTCTGTGACCAACAACTATGTTTTTCAACCTATGAACCCGAGCGAGGGCTCTTTTTTTTCATAGTTTTTAGCGCTGCCCTTTTGGCGCACATACAACTTTTTGAGCACCTTTTAATTCCAATTTTTTGGGGACCAAAATGACCCAGAAAACGCAATTCTAGCGTGAGGAATTTTTTGGTTCGACGTACAGGATAATAGATGTTACATTTTAATAGATCGGACTTTTCCGGATGCGGTGATACCAATTATGCACAACTTTTTTTCTTTTTTTTTTTTTTTATTTCTAAGGGTGTGTTTACATGGCAAAGGCCAAATAACAGTCAGATTTTCCGACCGGTATTTGGTCTGTTTTTGGCACGCAGGGGAGCGGCTTTTCTCTGCGGTTTGCGGATTCACGCCCTCCCCCTTTGCACCCACATGTTCATGTTCTGCCCGAAAACCGGGCTGAAGAATGAACATGTTCTAAGTTTTTCGGGCCGCCGGCGGTGGAAAAAAACGTTCGGCGGAAAATTCGTGCAGTCCCCACTGCATGGATATTTTATTGAAGTCTATGGGGGAGCGTTGCTTGTCGGTTTTCAGATGGTTTGTAAAAACCGACAAATAGCCTCTGCGGTGGGGACAAGCCCTAAAATGGTAAAAGAAGAGCGATTTGAACTTTTTTTTTTTTATTTCTAATTTTAAATTT